>JAPQWV010002009.1:0-66581 GCA_027422505.1 Craterostigma plantagineum | reverse complement strand
AAAGTCGAATGAGAAGCATGAATAGGGATGTAAGATGTCGAGATGGTTGTGAGGTGTTGTTTCGAATTATGAGAATGTCGACATAAGATATCGAGATTGGTCTTGATGAAATTTGGAAACAAAATGTCGATATGTTGTGTGAGGTTGTTTCGACATTTATAAAAGTGCTACATGGGATATCGACATTTTGTTTTGTGGTTTCGAAATATATTGTTTCGAGTTTTTGAAAATGTCGAGTTCTATGTCCGACATTTTCCTTTAATTATTGTTAGTTTAGCTTTCAAGTGGTTTTCTATTTGAGACTTTTAAGTTTTAGAACTTTGTACTTATTCTTAATTAATGTATAAAACATCTAGAGGATAGGACATTTACCTAATAATTTTCTCTTCAATGCATATGCTACGTTAAGTTAAAAGATGTAAGGGTTCTAGATGACAAACACATTCACTTAAGCATGTATTAGTTTTTTTAATTACTTTAAGGATCATCAAGAATTTCCAAAACCCTAATCACACGTAACTTTTCATTATATATTAAAAGGTCTTGGATATTTTAATATTATTTGAGGGGTCATTTGGGGTTTGTCGAACTCTCTAATTTAAGTTAAATTTGGAATTTTAAGGTTTCTAATTATAAGTCGAAAATAGGGTTTTCAAATTTAACTAATTTCATGAAATTGTAACTAAATTAATGAATTATAATTTTATATGTTTTATAAATAGGATTCGAAGGTTAGCGATTTAACTGTGCAATAAGCTAAGGATACCAGGTAAGTGGGAATTTCACCTACAACACATCAATTGATTGATATGTGTATTGTTACGTGACTAATGTTTCGATGAATATGTGGTATGTGAATTGTCTGTTATATGCGATTGTTTGGAATATTTATTATCGCATTATTTATGTAGCATGATCATGTGCACGCACGAATCATATTGAGTATTTTGGGAATGAGCGTGCATTATATTACTCGAGTGGAAAGCGAGTATATGTAATGTAGATAGATGAGAATATAGCTACTTCTACAAAGGCACCATGACGGGGTAAAATCGTCGAATATATTTACCTAAATTATTTAGGTAATGGGAAGGCACATAGTATGAACTATAGTGCCAGGAAAGTGACGTGATAGAGGGGCAACTGGTGAATGATAAGATTGGAGATAAACCCTAATTATCCTAGCCAGAGTGGGCCACTATCGTATTTTTTATCCGTATAGGATTTGAGCTCATGATATGATGGTGCGGTTAGTAAGTAGCTATGAGCCCTGATGAAAATGAGAAACGAATGAGTATGATATGAGGATAGTATTAGAAAGCATTGGCGCTGATGCCTTTGCTATTTTGGCACGTGCATACATGCATATTTCCACTTACTGAGCTTTATAGCTCATCCCATGTTTTTATATGTTGTAGACGTAGCGAATCCGGTACGTAAACGTTTAGATGACGAGGCTGGTCCTTCTGGAACTTCCGGTGACTTTTGAGGGTGATGTGTACATGGATGCGACCTGTGCGGCGGGCGTTATGTTTAATTATGTGTGTTTTTGTAAAATACGTTTGTATTGTATGTAAAATCTGAACAATGTTTGTATTGTAAAATAGTTGGGTGTGGTGAAATCGAAAAATTCTATCGATGTTTCCTATGTAATATATTTTATATTTTATTTAGTCACGTAAGTTAGCGTAAGAAAATAGTAGTAGATGGCGGGTCGTCACATGTTGGTATCAGAGCTTCGGTTGCAGTTTCTGTAGACTGTCCATGTACACACACTCAAAAGCGCGGAAGTCAGCCTTAATTGTAAGTTATATGATATTATGATTTTTTTTTTCATAGCATGATTTATTGGCCTAAGGGACTGTTAGGGTAAGAGAGACAACATGGTTAGAACTAGAGGAGAAGGCAGTGGAGGAAACAATCATGAAGGCAAAAATGTAAACCCGATTGACAATCGTGACTCGGCTATCCTTCAGCTTACTGAATTAGTACGCCAGCAGTCTCAACAGATTCGGGAATTGATTCAGCAGCAAAACTCTGAGGGGACAAGGAACAACGGAATCTCTCAGGCTGATAGAGTTGAAGCAGTGGGTGAAAGATTTCGTAAACTGAACCCACCGACTTTTGAGGATGCTATCGATCCAACATCTGGTGAAGGTTGGCTCAGAACATTAGAGAGTATGTTCCAATATAGTAGAATTCATGAGAATGAGAAAGTTCTGTGTGTTGCATTTCTACTGCGAGGAAGTGCAGGGCATTGGTGGGACACTATTTTGGTGATCGAGGATCCAATCAACATGAGTTGGGAACGTTTCAAGGAATTATTTCGAAACAAATACTTCACTGCACCTGTGCAAGCCCAACGCCTGAAGAGTTTATAAATCTCAAACAAGGGCGATGACTGTGGCGGAATACATCAGAAAATTTGAACAACTGTCAAGGTTTGCTACACATATGGTGAGTACTGATGCTCCGAAGGTCGAACGATTCCTTGAAGGTCTAAAGGCGGAGTTGTATCGTGACGTTAATATGGCCGGACTACAAGGGGCCTCATATGCTCAAGTAGCTGAGCGGGCGATGGTTGCAGAACAAGCTGAGATAAGAATTATTCGTGCTCAAGAGGCAAAGCGGAAGTTTGTGCAAGGAGCAAGTGGAGTGGGGGTAATCAGAAACGACAGTTCTTTCCAAAAGGTGGGAAGTCAAATTTTCAGAATAGGCCTGGACCACCTCAGCAACAAAACTCTAATCAATGGAGACCCCCAGTCCCAATGCCAGCTTGCCCAAGATGTGGACGACATCATTCGGGTATCTGTTTCTCACAGAATGCTATCTGTTTCAAATGTGGAAGACAGGGCATTATGCAAGATCATGTACAGAGAAGACACCAGGAATCAAGCTATGGCTCAAGTGAAACCATCAACGGTGCCAGCACGTGTGTATACATTGAATGCAGAGGAAGCAAAAGCTAATCCATCCGTGGTGGCAGGTATTCTACTTATTCACAAACTCCCGACATGCATTTTAGTAGATTCAGGAGCCACGCATTCATTTGCATCCACTAAATATGTGGCGAGACTCGGGATTACACCTACCCTGTCTGATTGTGAATATAATGTGACTGTTCCACACGGAGTTGCGATGCGAACCAATTTGTTTTTACGGAATTGTCATGTATTAGTTAACGGAAGAGAACTGTCCGTTGACTTAATAGTCATTCCAATGAACGATTATGAGGTGATTCTTGGAATGGACTGGCTCTCAAAATACGGAGCTGTTATTGACTGCAATCGCAAGACAGTTACATTTAAAACAGAAGAGAATGAGCCTTTTATTTTAGTGGGAACAATCGAAAAAAGAAATGTTTCTAGAATTTCAGCGACAAAAGCACAATGCTTGATCAAGGCGGGATGCGGAGTTTATTTAGTCTTCGCAGTAAAATTAGAGGAACGTTCATCTCCGAGATTAGAGGATGTACCAGTGGTTCGAGATTTTTCCGATGTGTTTCCTGAAGATTTACCCGGATTACCACCAGATCGGGAAATTGAATTTACGATTGACTTAATACTGGGATCTGCTCCAATTTCTAAAACTCCTTATCGGTTAGCGCCAACTGAAAGAGTTAAGAGAACAGTTGGACGATCGTTACAGAAGGGATTTATCCAACCCAGTTTTTCTCCTTGGGGAGCTCCGGTTCTATTTGTACGGAAGAAGGATGGATCGATGCGATTATGTATCGACTACAGAGAGCTGAACAAGATAACAATCAAGAACAAATACCCATTACCAAGAATAGATGATTTATTTGATCAACTTCAAGGTGCAACGGTGTTTTCAAAGATAAACTTACGATCGGGTATCATCAATTGAAGGTTCGAGAAGAAGATATTCCAAAAACGGCATTCAGTACCTGATATGGACACTACGAATTCTTAGTTATGCCTTTTGGGGTACTAATGCGCCAGCGGCGTTTATGGATCTAATGAATCGAGCGTTCAAACAGTTCTTGGACAAGTTTGTCATTGTGTTCATCGATGACATTCTTATCTATTCGAAGACAAAGGAGGAACACGAAATACATCTGAAGATAGTTCTTGAAATATTACGGAAGAATAAATTATACGCTAAGTTCAAGAAATGTGAGTTTTGGTTGAGTCAAGTTGCATTTTTGGGCCACATTGTTTCTGAGAAGGAATTTCTGTGGATCCTAGCAAAATTGAAGCTATCAACAATTGGCCTCAACCAACCAATGTCATGGAAGTACGGAGTTTTCTTGGCTTAGCTGGATACTACAGAAAGTTTATTAAGGACTTCTCAAAGACTGCATCAACACTGACAAAGTTAACAAGGAAGAATGTTCATTCCATTGGAGCGAGGAGTGCGAGCAAAGTTTTCAAGAGTTAAAGAAGCGACTCACTTCAGCTCCAGTTCTTACAATACCATCAGGGACTGGAGGATTTTCAGTTTATAGCGATGCGTCAAGAAATGGTCTGGGATGTGTATTGATGCAACATGGAAAAGTATTTGCATATGCCTCTCGGCAATTGAAGGAGTATGAAAAGAATTATCCGACTCATGACTTGGAGCTCGCTGCTGTGGTTTTTGCTCTAAAAATTTGGAGGCATTACTTATATGGGGAACGATGTGAAATTTTCACGGACCACACGAGCCTGAAATATTTCTTCACTCAGAAGGAATTAAATATGAGGCAAAGACGGTGGTTAGAACTTGTTAAAGACTACGATTGTGTAATTAGTTACCATCCAGGCAAAGCAAATGTGGTGGCTGATGCACTAAATCGAAAAGCGGTAAGCGCGGAGTTACAATTGTTGGAGTGGAGGTAGTGCAATTGGAGAAGTTGAATCAAAGTTAGCAGCTTTGACTTTGCAACCTACAATACTGGAACAAATCAAACGGGTGCAAGAAAATGATGAGTTATATCTGAAAATCAAAGATGCACAGACGGAGCAAACTTCAATTGATTTCAAAATACAGAAGATGGAAGTCTATATTACAAGGACCGTTTATACGTACCTGATGATGCGGAGATTCGAAGAATAGTAATGGCAGAAGCACATGCGACGGCATATTCAGTACATCCAGGAGCTACAGAAATGTATCGAGACCTTCGAATAAATTATTGGTGGCCGGGAATGAAAAGAGACATTGCGGCATTTGTAAGTCAATGTCTAACATGTCAACAAATAAAGGCGAAACATCAAAGACCGGCAGGGACATTACAGCCTTTGCCAATACCTGAGTGGAAGTGGGATCATATTACGATGGATTTCGTTGTTGGCCTACCAAAGACTGTAAAAGGTTATGATGCTATTTGGGTTATAGTCGACCGATTGACTAAGTCTGCTCATTTTCTACCCATAAGCTCGATATTTTCCCTGGAGCCATATGCAAAACATATATACAAGAAATTGTTCGACTCCACGGGATTCCATTATCAATTATTTCGGATCGAGATTCACGGTTCTTATCAAACTTTTGGAAGAGTCTGTAGAAAGCAATGGGGACAAAATTGTCTTTCAGTACGGCTTATCATCCTCAAACGTATGGTCAATCAGAACGAACTATCCAGACTTTGGAAGATATGTTACGAGCATGTGTTTTGGATTTCAAAGGAAACTGGAGCATACTTGCTGTTGATTGAATTCTCTTACAATAATAGTTATCACGCAACTATTGGTATGGCACCCTATGAAGCTTTATATGGGCGCAATGTCGATCTCTATACATTGGGATGAAGTAGGTGAACGTGCGATGTTAGGACCTGATATGGTTCAAGAGATGACTGAGGCAATAGCAAAAAATACGAGAAAGAATGCAACGGCTCAAAGTCGACAAAAGAGTTATGCAGACCAAAGACGTAGGCCGTTGGAATTTGAAATAAATGACTGGGTGTTTATAAAAGTATCTCCAATGAAAGGCGTGAAACGGTTTGGGCGAAAGGGTAAGTTGAGCCCAAGATATATTGGACCTTTTAGAATAAGTAAAGAGTCGTGAAGTAGCTTACCAACTGGAACTACCAGCCTCATTGGCACAAGTTCATGATGTTTTTCATGTATCGACATTGCGAAAATATGTCGCTGACCCAAATCATGTCTTGAGAAATGAATTCCTGTATCAACAACTCAAGCCAGACTTAAGTTATGAAGAGAAGCCAGTGGGGATTTTAATGTATGAAGTGAAGAGACTTCGAAAATAAAGAGATTCCGTTGGTAAAAGTGTTATGGCAGAATCAGTCTACTGAAGAAGCTACGTGGGAACGTGAAGATGATATGAGAAGTCGGTACCCAGAATTGTTTCAACCAATCTGATTTCGAGGGCGAAATCCTCTTTAAGGGGGGAGAATGTAATACCGGGTCCCGTGCGTAAGTTGGCCAATAAATTTGCATGCATATTATGTGTCATATGATTTAATGTTTAGTATTTATTTAATTTCGTGACTATATGATATCTAACATTATTTAGAAGTTAGGTATGGAGCTTAGAAATTTTGAATGAAAAATTTCGAAATATTATGATCTTGAAATATTAGAGTTTTTTATTTCGAAATGTTTATATGTTGTGTCGAGTGTTATGAATTGTGGAAAAGAATCTTGAAGGATGTTCGTGTGATGTTGTGTTGAGATTTATAAAATCTCGAGGTGGGTTATATGATGTGAGAATGTCGAAATGTTTAGATTGTTGCGAGATTTATATAAATGTCGATATATATGTATATATATATATATATATAAAATAGTCTCGAGATTGTTAAGAATGTCGAAAGATAATCTCGAGAAGGATGTTGAAGTATTTAGTGAAGTGTCAAACACTTTAGAGGTATAATAATATATATATTATATGTGAGTTAAGGGAGAGATTTCGAAATTCTCTCAGAGGGATCTCGAGATTCAATTATAAGGAATTAACGAAGGGTCAAATAAGAACTATCATTTGTTTAAAGGGATTAGGTAAGTGTCGTTTTATTAGAGATGTACACATAATAGTTTAGAAGATATGGACAAACTTGTTAAATTTAAAGTAAACCACTTAAGAAAACATTTAATTATTATAAGCTTGAGATAGGTATGTTTCGTAATGAACAATATGTATCATGAAAGGAGTTCAATAGACAAATCATTGAAAAAAAATAAATAAATTAAGGGAGAGAAAGGAGAGCTCAACAGTGTTTCTAGCTTAGCGTGGAGGAGGTATAAATTCTTACTATGAGCTTATATTTTAATTATGAGTAAGTATGTTTTATGTAATAATAGGTACGAACATTTCATGATATCAGGTTTTATGAGGTTTTGATTTTTTTAAAAAAAGTTTAAGTCTGTTTTCCAAGTTTTGGTATGTTCTTGATAATTAAGGTTTTGATCGAATTTCATAAGAGTTTAGAAATAAATAGTGTTAGTAATTTTCGAAAGATTAGGGTTTAGTTGGTTTCGAGATTTAAGTAGTGATTGATAAAATGTCGACATGGTTTATTTTGGAGTTTAAAAGAAAGTCGAATGAGAAGCATGAATAGGGATGTAAGATGTCGAGATGGTTGTGAGGTGTTGTTTCGAAATTTATGAGAATGTCGACATAAGATATCGAGATTGGTCTTGATGAAATTTGGAAACAAAATGTCGATATGTTGTGTGAGGTTGTTTCGACATTTATAAAAGTGCTACATGGGATATCGACATTTTGTTTTGTGGGGTTTCGAAATATATTGTTTCGAGTTTTTAAAAATGTCGAGTTCTATGTCCGACATTTTCCTTTAATTATTGTTAGTTTAGCTTTCAAGTGGTTTTCTATTTGAGTCTTTTAAGTTTTAGAACTTTGTACTTATTCCTTAATTAATGTATAAAACATCTAGAGGATAGGGTAGGGCTGAAAATATTGGGCGGGCCGGCCCGGCCGCCCGGCCCGAATATAGCGGGCTGCCCGATTTTTATCGGGTCGGGTCGGGCTGGCCCCGAAATTTAATGGGCCTAATATTCTTCGGCCCAAACCCATTATGTCATGGGCCGGGCCAGCCCGTCGGGCTAACGGGCCTAATTTTTTATTTTTTTTTTTAATTTTTTATTTCAAAATCTTTTATTTTTTTCAAAAATACTTATATTTTATAATATTATTATACCAATATTGCAAATATATAGTTATAAAAATTTTATATCCCATAAATTATCAAAAATATTATTTTTTACATATCAAATTGAATTATTTAAATATTATAATTGAATTTTATAAACATTATATATAGAAATTTTTTAAAAACACATACGACTAACGGGCGGGTTTGGCCCGCAGCCCGTCGGGTTTTTTGGCCCGTGGCCCGTTAGCCCGCCGGGCCTAATGGGCCGGGCCAATGGGCCCGATATTTATCGGGCTGATGAAATTTAGGCCCAAACCCGATATTTATCGGGTCGGGCCGGGCTAGCCCATGGGCCGCGGCCCAAACTTTCAGCTCTAGGATAGGGACATTTACCTAATAATTTCTCTTCAATGCATATGCTACGTTAAGTTAAAAGATGTAAGGGTTCTAGATGACAAAGACATTCACTTTAAGCATGTATTAGTTTTTTTAATTACTTTAAGGATCATCAAGAATTTCAAAACCCTAATCGCACGTAACTTTTCATATTATAATTAAAAGGTCTGGATTAGTTTAATATTATTTGAGGGGTCACGTGGGGTTTGTCGAACTCTCTAATTTAAGTTAATTTGGAATTTTAAGGTTAAATTATAAGTCGAAATAGGGTTTTCAAATTTAACTAATTTCATGAAATTGTAACTAAATTAATGAATTATAATTTTATATGTTTTTTAAATAGGATTCGAAGGTTAGCGATTTAACCGTGCAATAAGCAAAGGATACCAGGTAAGTGGGAATTTCACCTACAACACATAAATTGATTGATATGGTATTGTACGTGACTAATTGTTTCGATGAATACGTGGTATGTGAATTATCTGTTATATGCGATTGTTTGGAATATTTATTGTCGCATTATTTACGTAGCATGATCATGTGCACGCACGAATCATATTTGAGTATTTGAGGAATGAGCGTGCATTATATTACTCGAGTGGAAAGCGAGTTATATGTAATGTAGATAGATGAGAATATAGCCACTTCTACAAAGGCACCATGAAGGGGGTAAAACCGTCGAATATATTTACCTAAATTATTTAGGTAATGGGAAGGCACATAGTATGAACTATAGTGCCAGGAAAGTGACGTGATAGAGGGGCAACTGGTGAATGATAAGATTGGAGATAAACCCTAATCTTATCCTAGCCAGAGTGGGCCACTATCGTATTTTTATCGTATAGGATTTGAGCTCATGATATGATGGTGCGGTTAGTAAGTAGCTATGGGCCCTGATGAAAATGAGAAACGAATGAGTATGATGTGAGGATAGTATTAGAAAGCATTGGCGCGGATGCCTTTGCTATTTTGGCACGTGCATACATGCATATTTCCACTTACTGAGCTTTATAGCTCATCCCATGTTTTTATGTGTTGTACACGTAGCGAATCCGGTACGTAAACGTTTAGATGACGAGGCTGGTCCTTCTGGAACTTCCGGTGACTTTTGAGGGTGATGTGTACATGGATGCGATCTGTGCGGCGAGCGTTATGTTTAATTATGTGTGTTTTTGTAAAATACGTTTGTATCGTATGTAAAATCTGAACAATGTTTGTATTGTAAAATAGTTGGGTGTGGTGTGCTTTGTAAAATCGAAAAATTCTATCGATATTTCCTATGTAATATATTTTATATTTTATTTAGTCACGTAAGTTAGCGTAAGAAAAATAGTAGTAGATGGCTGGTCATCACATACAAGTAGAATACATTACTAACATTATTATTCGAAAATCAATAAATATTACTTTATTACCACATTGTTCGAACGTATTAGCTCTCTTGGCCACTGAAGGTAGCTGCCTAGTACATCTCCAAGAGTTATCAGATGCATAGTTGGTAGAGGCAGTTGGACCTCACCGAGAATGACGGTATCAATGGAGACAACAACGTTGTCTGCCGTAACCGAAGTTCCATGAATTTGGAACGTCCCTCAATGACGTTGCCATGACTGACAACACTCTAACGTCCCTTCGATGGGTAACACCAATCGAACCTAGGATTCTACACGATATTAAACGAATTATTGTGCTAAGACATTAAGTCCTTGCACATTAAACAATAAATAAGAATAAATGCATACCGTCGCATTCATCGACAATGAAAATGAATATAAGGTTTTGCCTCCTGAACCGCGAGAACTCGGTATCTGGTTGGGATGATCAAATCCAACATTGCCGCGGGCCACTTCGTCTTGCTCCCTGTTGGGCACCGGAAGGCCCATCGTGCGATTGATGAAGCATGAAATTATTGTTGAAGAATGAAGATGAAGCGAGGAAGCGCCTAACTTATTGCAGATATTCGGATTAATTTAATAATTTTAAATTAGATTGTTTCAATATTTAATTTCATCTTGTATGTTTCATATTTTTTTACTTGATAGGTTTAGGTATATGGTCCCCAATGTTTACCCTATGGACCAATTTAGTCCCCGATATTTTGCGAAGACCAATTTAGTCGAATTTGAACCATATCAGCATGAGACATGACGTCCGCATGCTTCTGCACGACAGAAACTCAGAAGTGAGGACTCTCTGGAACATGAGGATCACCCTGAAAGCAGTCAGGAAAGGGCAGTCCCTAAAGAGCAGCGGCGCCCTCAATTCCTGCCACGCCAGCGCTGTGGCCGCCCATGAAGTAGTACTGCATCAAGGGGACGAAGTCCCTCAAGGAAAGGATGCTTCAAATAAGCCAGTCCTCTGCCAGTCCCTCAGAAACTTCTTTCCAGCAGCTGTGGATAGAAGACGCTTCTGGCGAAGGTGTGTGGCTTCAGCTTTTGCATCCTCCAACTGGGAGGCTACGTCCGCCTTTACCATGCGGTCGAAAATGGCGTCCCATTCGTCCCTTTCCTTGGCGAAGGAGCTCTGCAGTTCCTTCTCACACTGCTCCATGAGCACGGCGCTCTCCTGCTTCTCTTTTTCAAAGAGCTCCGCAGCTCCCTTTCCTGCTATACCACAAACGCATCTTCCGGACGTTGTTCCTAGCTCCATAGGAAATCTTGCCGCTTGATCTTTCTTTACTGCTTTTGTTGATGTGATGAACCTTTTTTATTTTGTTTTTTCTGTTTTCGGACCTTTCAGGACCTGGTTTATTTTGGGGGAGCTTAACTCCCCTATGCTTGTATGTTTTTATTGGGGCCCTTTTCCTTGTGCCGTATATATGCCTCATATTTCCCGATTATATCGTGGTTGTTTACTTGTCATCCTAGGGATCTATTAGATTTTCATAGGGATACTTAGTGTAGTCTGGTTATATCGCCAAGAGTACGAATCGTTAAACACGTCCTCGGCTCAAGGACCGTCATCCTTGACCTTAGGTGTCACTCCTACTAGGTTTCCTTTGTCCTTAGAAAATTCACTATATATTCAGACCGTCAGGTGTTTAAAAAATGAAATGTGGGGATCCCCGATACCATTCACCGCAGGCTCACTGAAGGCCTTTGATGTCCTTTACGACGACGCCAGTCAGCTGCGGTGTCTTGTGCACCTGGCATCTTACAGTCGCAGTTTTATTATCTTTGATGTCGGGTACGCCGCGGGGCCGTCGGCCTTTGGTATAATCACACGTCGCAGACTTTGTTTTCTATGTCAGGTACACCTCAGGTCCGTCGACCCTTGGCATCACATCACATTGTAGATATATTAACTTTGACGTCCTGTACACACCGTAGGTCCGTAGACTCTCGGAATCATATCACATAGCAGATTTATTATTATCTTTGTACTATATACCGCAGGTCCGTCGACCTTTGGTATCAATTATTGTTCTTAAGGGTCCGCCGTTACTATAACAAAAATACTTATATTTCGGAAAGGAGGTACACCTTATTAATACCTTATCAGGCAAAACCTCACTTGAGGTAAAATTCTGAAGTAAGGAAAAACCCTCCTAATTACACAATGGCATTACCCATAGAACTTTTATAAATTCGATACATTCCAGGGACAAGGAAGGGCCCTCGCCTTCGTATCTTCTAGCTCATAAGCCCCTCCTCCTAATGCTTGTGCCACACAATAATGTCCTTCCCAAGGTGCTTCCTCTTTCAGGGTCGCAGGACGTCTGCCCTATTGAGTACCAGGTCCCCTTTCTGAAAGCTCCTGGGCAAGACCTTCCGGTCGTACATTACCTTTATACGGCTCTTATAACCTTCCATCCTTATCTGGGCCTCATCGCGTACTTCTTCGATTAAGTCTAGGTCCTCCCTCCTCAGCGTGAATTCTGCTGCTCATCGTATGACAAAATTCGATGCTTCTCAATGCCGATCTTCACGAGAACAACGACGACAGATCCGTATACCAGCTCTAAAGGAGTTTCCTCGGTTGCTTCACGAGGGTTGATCCTGTAATCCCGGAGGACCACATCTAGCGCCTTAACCCATTTGTTTCCATCTTGTTCTAGTCGGCCTGTTCATTTCCCTGCGATGTCCCACCGCTACGAATCTTCGCAGAAACTTCTCATCTTAGCTCCGTAGAATTGGGTTCCATTATCGAAAATAAGGATATGGGGAGCTCCGTAGCTGCATCATATGCTCTTCCACAAGAACTCGATCACCTTTTCTTCATCTATCCTAGCCACCGCCTAGCCTCGACCCATTTGCTGTAATTATCCACCGGTCAATGATGAACTTCTTTTGCGCTTTCCCTCGGGGAAATGGCCTACGATATCAATTCCCTGTTAATGAAAGGGGCAAGGTGAGTGCATACTCCCCAGGACCTCCGCTGGGATGTGGATTCGAGGTCCATATTTCTGCAATTGAAGCATCCCTAACCAACTCACTTGCATCCCTGATTAGGGTAGGCCAGAAATAGCAAGCCCTTATCACCTTCCTCGTTAGTGTTGGTCCGAGATTTCACCAACAATACGACTTCAGATGGATTAACACGCCGAAAAATCGAGATTTAGGTTCGGGCGTGGGGGCTTGGTGGTGTTCTTGAGGAGACTCTCTCACTCTAAAATTATTTATTTGACCTACACACACAAGCACACCTAACTATGTGTTAGGATTTTGGTATTTATACCACAAGTTGGTATATAATACTTGGGCCCTTGTGAAGGCCCATTACATGAATAACTAAGAACTAACCCAACTAAGAACTAGTCCAAAGTTTTAATAAAGCTAACCAACAAAGATAATATAATGAAATTGAACACTACAAAATATTTCCTAACAATCTCCCCCTTAGTGTTCAATCTTCAGTTCAGCGCGGATATCTTTGTTGGGCATATTGGAGATCTCGATTCCTAGCAAACTCCCCCTACAAGTGATATCTCCTCTTCTTGCGGAGGCATTGATGGCTCGGCTAGGACACACTTGTTAAGATTCTCCAATCTTCTTCTTCTTGGCGCCGGATTTGTCGTCTTCGAATGGAAGTTGTCTAGTTCGGTCTCGAAGATGACTCGTCGAGCTCCAGAAGAAGTAGGCGTGGGGCGTAAAAAGTGTGCCAAGGCTCTATTGAAATGTGACTTCAAGAGTAGGGAGCCGGTCTTCAGAGTGGTCAGCGCAGTAGTGGCGGAATGTGTGGAAGAGATGTGCCATGGCTCTTCGAGTGTTCATTATGACATAATAGCCTGACACATCGTCCGTGGATGATCTCCGTCTTCGGGATCGTCACGTCGTCCGTGGGATGAGTCTACCTCTGGTGTTGATGGTGGTGATAGATTGTGTAATGTGGTGTTGAGTGAGGCAATCAAGTGGGATTCTCAAGAGTAGCAGCAATTGGTGTTCCTCCGGGTTCAATTTTGAACACTGGAGAGACGGAGCAGCATGTGGTGGCGTAGGCGGAGGCGTGGTGGAGTGGTGTCGGTGATGAGACCTTTTCCTTCATAGATCCCTCGTTGAGCGCGGCATGGAATGTGTAAGTTCCTCGCTGATTGCTATGAGTCGGGGCTCCATCACGAATGGGGTAACTAACCAGACGGGGGTCACAAAGATGCTCCGTCGTCACAACATCGATCCGATGTGCCGCCTGTTTGCACAGGACACAAAGACCGGAGAGCCACAAAGGCTTTCCGTTTCGCACGGACGATGAGACAAGCTTGTATCTGTGGCCCATCGACAGTTGCGGTGAGGGTGGCTGTCGTGGGTCTTCCGCTCTCAGTCACAAGGACGTCATCAAGCGTTCGGGCAAGTTCACGAAGAAACTGCGGTGCGTAAAGAGTGTTTGTGTCCTAGAAAGTGGAAAATTTCGGTGGGTGAGGACACTAGACTCTATGTGAGTGGAAGAGGTGCAGTGAGAGGCGGGGCACTGCATGTTCAACATCAACCGTCTCCAAGTGGGCGGTGATGGCTAACGTGGTTCCTCTTGTGCGAATGAAACTGCTATCTGCGAAAGGATAGCTGAGTGTGTTGGGAGGGGTTAATTGCGCGGTTGGACCAGATGCCGCGACTTCTACTCGGGAAACGCACGAGTCGTCTCCTGTACCTAAGGGCGAGGTCCGGGTTGTGGTGAGATATGACAGAGGAGTGCGATCATGTCGTCGTTGGTTCGCAACTCCTGCAAGCGACTTACTTCATCCTCCCGATCGTTGATTGGATCTTTGCGTAGAGGAGGATGTCGCGCGACCTATACCTAGACTAGAGAGGCTAGGGTAGGCTCGTTCCTTGGTTAGGATCAGGGGTTTCACTGATCCATGGGAACTATGGTGGCGTGGCGTGATCGCGTTGAAAGGCGACCACAAGGTGATGTAGACGAGGGTGGCCCAAAACTGTTGATCAGACACTCTTCTGAGACTCGTCAGGTGTGGTGGTGGTGAGGGCGTAAAGAGGATCACGGTGGCTTTGACGTCTCCATGTAGCGCACCATGGTGGAATGAATGGCAGTGGGTGGACGGTGGAGTCTGGTACAAGATCCACATCGCCTAAGCATCAGATGGATGGCGTGCCCACTGATGGTTGGTTGATCTCTTGTCACCCTTCTTTGTAGGTCCAGGTTCTGCATGGATTTGTACAGAAGCCATGATGGTTGCTCGCTTCTCTGACATCCCTTCATGCACGTGGAGCATCCGTGTAACGTGCATGATGGGATTGGTTGCTCGCAGTGCATACCGGTCATGAATGTGGAGCAATCCTTGTACCATTCATGCCGGGGGGTGGTTGCTCACGTCGTGTACCAGTCATGTGTGTGGAGCAACCCGGGTACCATACATGCTGGGTGTGAAATTGGCATTTGGAAATTCCGCTCCGAAAAGTTTGGGGTGACCTAAACTTTTTCTATATGTGCCATACCGTCCTAGGTCGATTGTTGGGTACGGTGATCGTTGCCGCGTTTTGGATTTGCCTTCAAAATTTTACAAAAACGTCGTCTATACCGAAAATTTGGCACAGAAAATTTATTTCGGAAAATTTTAAAGTGTAAAATAGACAAAGTCCAATGGCCTTAGAAAATTTTTCTCTATCCAATGATATAAATTTTCCATTGGTAAAATTTTTTTTTTTGGCTCCTTAAACCTTATTTAATCCGGGGGGGGGGGGCAGAAATTTTTGGTGGTTAAAAACGTTTAAGTGTATTTTTTAAAGAGTGATTTTTGCAAGATTTGAAGCTAAAGGTGTGTTTGGATCAAGTTTAAAAGATTGGGTGCAAATTTCTCGGGGGTGCGAAAAATGGTGTGTGAAAATGTGCGAAAAGTTGTCCGAGAAATTTCGTTGTGAGAGTGAGTCGCGAAAATAAGGAAATTTCGCATTCAGAGGAAATTTTCGCATGTACTGAAATTTTCGCATGTTGAGAGAAAATTCACATTAAAGTAAATTTTCGCATGTATAAAAATTCCGCATGTATAGAAATTTTCGCATGTATAAATTTTCGCATGTCGTGAGAATTTTTCGCATCCAAGAATTTTCGCATGTACAGTAAAAGTTTCTCAGCCTTAGATATTTCGCGGTTTCAAAATTTCTCAAACCTGAGAAAGAAAGTTTCTCGGTTTCGAATTTCTCAGCCTTAGAAAATTTCGCGGATTTGGAAAAAATTTCTCAGTTTTGCAAACTTTCTCGAGCAGCGAAAGTTTTCTCTCGGCCAGCGAAATTTTCTCAGGCAAACTTTCTCGGGTAAAAAATTCTCGGCCTCACTCACTGTAGCAGCAGCGAAATTTCAACGCAAGAAATTTCTCGGGTATGAAAATTTCTCGGCCAAGAACAGTACTATTTCATTGCGCGACTTTTACCAGAAAAATGACTCGTTTTCGCTCAAATCTCACTCAAAATCGACGAAACTTGTTCCAAAAGTTCAGAAAAACATTACTAAACACATAATCAACCTTTGGATGTCTAAAAACAACAAATCGAGGTCGAAATCCGCCCAAAACAGAGAATGACCGAAAATATTTTTTTTAAGCAATTTTTCACTCAAATCTCTGCTCAAACACACACGCAAATCCGGTCGCGTTGGGCTCTGATACCATTGTTGGTCCGAGATTTCACACCACAATACGACTTCGATGGATTAAACACACGCCGAAAATCGAGATTTAGGTTCGGGCGTGGGGGCTTGGTGGTGTTCTTGAGGAGACTCTCTCACTCTAAAATTGTTTATTTGACCTACACACACAAGCACACCTAACTAATGTGTTAGGGTTTTAGTATTATATACCACAAGTTGGTATATAATACTTGGGCCCTTGTGAAGGCCCATTACATGAATAACTAAGAACTAACCCAACTAAGAACTAGTCCAAAGTTTTAATAAAGCTAACCAACAAAGATAATATAATGAAATTGAACACTACAAAATATTTCCTAACAGTTAGGGACTTATATCCTGCATGGTCTCCGACACATCCCTCGTGGATCTCCTCCAGTGTCTTCTCCCCTTCCACTCAAGAGAGGCATCACGAATAGGCATGCACAAAGTATTTTTTTGAACAGGTGATCATCAATCAGGCAAAACCTACGGTGATACCCCTTCTTGCCCTCCATCTCCAAGTCCTTCAAGACTTCCATGATAGGAGTTCTCCAATCATTATTTTCCTCTATGCTCCCTACGACTCCCCTGTTCATGCTTTTCTACTGTGAGATAAGTGATATCTTCTCTGGTGGTCAATGTAGCGCCCCATTTCCTTTTTTACCTTATTTGCGCAGCTATTTAAACTTTTCACATAAAATTTTTCACTTTTCATAACCGTTCCTTTGAACATAAACGGGGGCATAGATCTGGTCTTGTCGCTTTCACACATAATTTACATAATTAAACACCAATACAACGTAATTATTCTAACGTCATACAAAAGTTACTAGTGTTTCTTAAACTAAATGCACACGATGAACATAGGGGAGTAGGTGAGAGCGTAGCCAACCAACTGAATCCATGCTTTTGGTATGATGATTCGCTCTAAGTTGCCCGCTGGATATCTACAGCAACTGTGAAACAACTATTCAGAGTATGATCGCAACATGTTATTCCATAAAAATATGATAACTTAAACTATAGCAAATAAACAATTCCCTTCCTCGTTGTTCCCATAGACATTTCAATAAAATATTCCATCACATAACTATCATTCGTAGGATCCGTAGATCAAAGGCACTTCTGCTTTAAACATTTTAAATTACATAACCATAACATAGTCCATACAACCATTTGTATAACCCATAGATCAATATGATCGTTTATTTTCGATACTCCCGTTATGAACCGGCTAGACTCGTACTTTAGCCCAGTGGGCGCCCATGCATGGGACTCTGTAACCTTTCTGTAAATATTTTTATGTGCCTGTACAGGACTTTGTAATCCCCCGATTTTGTAGGGATGTAACCGTAGTGTGTATCATATCGTCCGATGTCATAGCAGTCATAACGATTTCTCTTTTCATTATATGTGTATGCAATACTATATTTAACCTTGTATGACATATATTTCATACACTATCCAATCGAACATATCACATAGCAGCACATTATAGTCACGCAAATCACGTTAATTTCATATAACACATAAGTGACGATGTCACCAATAAATCAATTCACATAAAACACATAGAAATAGAACGCATGTTTCATATAATACTCACAGTATGGCTTAAAACACCGTTCCTTATTCAACTTTGTCCTTGCCTTTTCGGAATCCTGACCTATTGAGATATTGTATTTGATGAATATAGGATTCCTAAAATGTGCATGACATGATGCTTTATTATGCATGATATGATTTCTTTTTGTAGTCTCTAGCTTTCTATCTATACTAGGTTGTCTCACCTGAAATTATATTTAATCAATATCGAAGACTATATCAGTATATGTTTTCAAATTTCCTAAGTACTGAATTGTCCATATTCTGAAAACACGATATCGAAATTGTACAAGTTTGAAAATCAGTTAAATATCGAAATCCTATAAAATATCGAAAATTTGTTTCGAAAATCACCTGGTGTTGAAATTTGATCTCTTTCGAAAATCTCTTTGTTTTACAAATTTACTTCGAAAATCCAAACCTTTCAAAACCTTTCAAACCTTACAACCTTTAAAAAAACCTTCCAAACCTTTCAAACCTTCAAAGTTTCAAAACCTTCCAAACCTTTCAAACCTTTCCAAACCTCTCAAACCTTTCAAACCTTATGAAAAACAATATTTCTTTTAAAATCCTAACAACGTTCGATCAATCCATACTCATAAAAAACATGAAGAACTTCAATAAGAACCTTAAACACGTTCATTTCATTTTTTCATTTTTCTCAAACTTATTCAAAAGATGAACAGATGCAATTTTCATGTTTGATAGTACCTAAAACATACTAAATCATATGTGGAAATCATAACTAAAAATTCATACCCTTCCTAGCTTTCGTTTGAGTTTCGATTTCTCCTCCTTCTCTCTATTCCAAGTTTTCAGGAGTATGCTAATGAATTATTGTTTTCATTCTTATTCTATTCTTTACGTTGAAAACTATTCAAATGATAAAGACCTCAATGCTTATCTTAAGCTAAGTAATCAACCATTATTTTATTATTTACATAGGTTTCCTTATAACTTAGTTTTCATAAACCTTACTTACACAAAAACTACCTAATCCAAAAATCTCCTTTCTCACTTTTCGAAAATCTCTTCAATTTAAGTCTCAGATTATCGAAATCCTCTATTAAAAATTTACTTTTCGTAATTTACACCATTTCGAGAATCACAATTCTCGAAACACTATATTTCGAGAATCAAATCTTCGTAATACATATTCATTCGAAAATCCTAACTTTTAATACCTTAGTCCCAATTATTATCTTATATGCACCATGAAATTAATTATGCAAATGTATGAATTCATGTGAATGCATGGAATGACATAAGGTTTTGGTTTCAGTTCCTGACAGTCAAATTCGAGCGGGCCATTTCAGCAAGTAGTCTGTCTTGTGGTTTTTTTTTTCTCTTGGACCTGCACAAAATTCACGACAATCAAAATTTGTTGTTAGTTCCTCAACCTTCCTCCCATACTCCACCATCTTCTCGTCCTTCATTTCATAATTTCCCTTTTTTGTTGCTTGACTAGCTGCGAATCCACAATAGGATGACGTTCCGTGCCCCTTTTCCTTTGCGATCCTCAGGCCATGAATTAGGGATTCATATTCGAACTATTTTTTAGAGGCTGCGAATTTGAAGGTAATTGCAAAACGGAGCTCCTCCCTTCCAGGGCTAATAATAATGACCCCATCCCTGATCTTTGGGAAGTCGCCGACTTATCCACGTATACCTTCCACTGCTGTTTCTGCTGGCATTGGTCGTTTCCATTACAAAGTCCGAGAGGGCCTGGGCTTTAATGGCAGTTCGCCGTTTGAATTCTACGTCGTATTCCCCCAACTCGATAGCCTATTTTACCATTCTCCCAGACTCCTCCTTCACAAGTTCACATATGTCACGTAAGATATATCTTCCCCAAAATAATATACATCGCGAGTCACATAATCTACGTAAGTTTCTACCAAGATTCCCTAAACATGTTATTACCATCAAGTGTTTCATAGAACATATATGTAGATATATACCCGTAAAAACAGTACACGCAAAAAAACATACAGTTTAGTTCCGAGTCGTAGGTGAATTTTTCACCTACAAACCGAATATCACATAATAGTTTACGTGTCGTAATGAAATCTTCACCTACCTCACGCCTGAAGTTATCATCGTGCTCTCGATAGATACTCTTCACCACGATTCAACGGACTGCCTGAAATACTGCCTCAAGTACTGCCCAAGATCATTCAAAAAGGCTAAGGAAAATTTCGAAAAGCCAATTGCAGAAAGCTGAAAAAGTTACCTTTAAGAGAAACCAGTCTCGAGTAAGTTGGAGCAGAATATACGGATCAAAACTGAGAAATACAGTAGCAGTGCATCAGGTTCCAAAAAAACAACAATTATCAATAAATTTCCAGTTTCGCAATATCTTCAGAAATTCATAAAAATTCGTAGGAACATCGGATTGAGACGATTCCAAGGGCTGTGAAAGAACTTGGCTTTCAATTGAAACAAGTTTGGAAAGAATCAGAGCACCATAGATAGGTCAAACTAGATAAGAGCATAAGCTGCGCCATACTGTCACCAAGATAGCAAATACCAGATTTCAGTTCGCATACCAACTTCAAAAATTAATAGAAAGTCGTAGAAACATCGGATTGACTCGATTCAACAGGCTATGAAAAATCTGACGAACGTAGCATCAAAAAATACATTTTGGAGGAATCAGAGCACAATAGCTAGGTAAACCGTTCTGAAAACCGCAGATGCGCAAACAGGATTTTATGAATGACTGACCTTAAAAACGAATTAGAGGGAGATGTAAATTGTCGGTTACCTTAGGAAAATCTAGCTGAGACCAGAATTCATACCAAATCCAGCTGCGGAAGTTTTAGCGTTGTTGTTCCTTTGCTTCGTTGTTGTTCCCTTGTTTGTTATCATGAACTTAGGTCGTAACTAAGAAGAAGAAGATCGATCAAAGCCACGACCGAGAAGAAGAGAGATAGATGAGAGATTTGATCGAAAACACTTGGCAGTGGGATTAGGTCCTAGGTCGTAACAGATGCTCATATGATAACGTCCCGCTATTCGTAGTGAGGAATGGGATTTGGAGCTCGAACTGGGAGGTTAGTTGCTCCCGGATTTGATTTTGGTTGCCAACTTTGTTGCCCCTGGTGATTGTTCTGAGCGTTGTTGGGGCCCATTTCGAAAATTTGATGCTTCTTGTCAGCTTCTCGCTCCAGCTGACTTTCTGAGCCTCAGCTTTAGTAGGATCAGTAGGGTTCGCAAAGGCTGGGGAGTTCAACTTTTGAAATTTCTCTCCTATAACCTCCACGCATTCAGGCTATGGGGATTGATGATTTTCAGACGAACTCAATTTTTAATGAGTTCGTTGATCTGATCCGATTGACACTGGATCAATTCGATAAGTCGTAAGATGGTTGAGTCCCGTTCGTTTGTGGGAGACTCAGATGTGGCCCTACGACTTGACTCACCAGCAAATTCCCTACGTCTTCTATTTATAAATCATTTTATATTCTATTTATAAAATTTATATATATAATTTATAATATTATTTATTAGAAAACCGTCGTTATAAATACGGTTTACGGTTAGGAACTTCGATAACCGATAAGGCGGTTACGGTTTGAATGGTAACCTTTGACAACGATTAACCAAACCGTTGACAGTCGGTTTGAATTGTCCTTTGACAACGATTAACCAAACCGTTGACAGTCGGTTCGATTATTGTTTTTGAAACCGTGTCTAGCGAGAAGTAGGTTTTTCCTCTTATGTTTCATATTTGTATCATTCATTTGTACGCTTCTTTCGCGGGTTGCAATTTTGTCATTGCCCCACAACCTGCCGTTGTACGTGCCGCGGACACTATTTGAGTAACTTCATTTATGTATATAGTTAGTGTTATCAGAAGCAATTTAGAAATATAATTATAACTTTAACAGATAAAATATTATATTTTTCATACGTCAACAACAATATCAAAATGCACAATTAAAGAGAATCTCACGTGTGGCTGTATATAATTTGTTGAGAACAACTTGTACAATTTTTTTTTTTTTTTTCTGAAAGTAGCAGAACGTTATAATAATAGTCTTAAGAAATATTTATTAAAAATGTTGGGTCACGCTAAATCTTTGTGACCAATATTTCCCGGCCCATTTCTTATTTGAAGCAAAACCCAAATGATACGCGGCGTTAGGGCTTCTACCTATATATGTGTGTGAGTATGTGTGTTTTTATTTCAGTTTTTTGTCTCAGTCCAATCGGCTGAGCCCTAGAGTTTGATCGGCGAGGAGGAACCATGGGTCGCGTATCTGTCTATTGTAACTGTAAGCTATCGATCTTTTTCTTCTTGTTGCCGAACGTATGTACGATTGCTAGTTGAATTTTCCAAAATCTGTTCATTTATTCTTTGCCCTATGTAGCTAATAATTTGTTAAGTAGGCTTTAACGAGGAAAATAGATTTAGAATGCAGGTTATACCTTGGATTACATAATGAAAAAACATAGATCTTCGGTTTTGCTTTTGCTGGGCATCTTTAGAGAAGTTGTTATGTTAGCATTAGAATTGGAGATGTGAGCGAATACTTATTTCATATCATGCAAAGATCTCAGCTCAGTGGTTGAATGGTGCAGTGAGCTGTCTACTCTATATGTATGTGTGTGTGATCTGTTTTTTTTGGTAGACGGTATGACTTTCAAGAAGCCTCGCCGTCCGTATGAGAAGGAGCGACTCGATGCAGAGCTGAAGCTCGTGGGACAATATGGGGCAAAGAGAGAGCTGTGGAGAGTTCAGTATGCGTTGAGCCGCATGAGAAATGCTGCAAGAAATCTTTTGACCCTCGACGAGAAGGACCCTCGTCGTATCTTTGAAGGCGCGGCAATTATGAGGACGATGAAGCGCTAGGGTTTGCTTGACGAGGCGCAGGACAAGCTCGATTATGTGTTGGCACTCACTGTGGAGAACTTTCTCGAACGCCGACTTGAGACTCAGGTTTTCAAGGCTGGTATTGCAAAGTCCATTCACCATGCCAGAGTCCTTATAAGGCAGAGGCACATAAGGTTACCAATTGCCTTTGTTCTTTTACTACATAATAAGGAGGTTTTTTTTCTCTTTTATTGCTAAGTCGTTCGTTTGTTTGTTTGTATGATTAAAACAGAGTTGGTAGCAAGTGGTGAATGTGCCTTCGTTCATGGTTAGGGTAGACTCTCAGAAGCACATTGACTTTTCGCTGACGAGTCCCTTTGGTGGGGTCGGCCTGGTAGGGTTAAGAGAAGGAATCAAAAGTCTGCTGCAAGAAGGCCTCCGGCCGGCGGAGAGACGAAGACGGGGACTGATCGATCATCTGAGACTTTTGAAAATTGTATATGCCATTTTGAGCTTTTGGGATTTTATTTTCTTTTGGTAAACCGTTTGGAGGAGATTTGTGGTTTTTGCATTTCTTTTCTCATTGAATAATTACTTCGTTTTAGTATGATTTATGTTGCAATTTCAGATCAGTTGCGTTCAAATCATATGTTATAGTTTTGCTCCGTAGAGAAGATGAGAGGCTAGACACGCAAGTGTTTACAACACATACCAAAAGTATACGAATTAAGCCGACCATTAATTGACTAATTCGAACCTCTGGTAAAATTCGGCTAGGCGCTAGGCGGAGCCCTCCGCAGCAATTTCGGTTAGTGTCGGATTAATCGGTCGAACCCGGGCTAGGAGGCCGCGTTCTAATTTTATTTTGTTCTATTTTTTTTTAGTACTAAAAAATTTTATAATTATATTATTAGATGAGAAAATTTAATATACATTTACTTTGGTATATTAACATAGAAAATAAAAATAATAGAAAACGAGTCACCGTCTAATTTTCGTCTAGGCGCCTAAGCTTCCCCTAGACCGTCTAGGCGCTAGGTTTCCCTCGGGTGCCCAACTAGCGACTAATGAGTTTTGCAACATTGGCTTCGAACATCAAGAGTGGTCCTTATATCATTATTAATTCGATATGTTTAGATTTTAACATGTCAGATTTCAAATTTACTAGTCTCGGCACACTCGGTGCATGTCTATAAAATTTGATTAGCTTAAAATTAGTTTTTAATTTTTTTTTAATTTTTATAGATGAAATATAATTTTTATATCAAAAAATAGGTTAGATGTAAGGTCAACCTTAAGAAATCGGGTTTTCGAATCATACGGAAAATTTTAGTAGTTTAAGGTTTAATGGTTTAATAAAACTGCAATAAATCGGGGTAAAACCAATATTTTTTAATATAATAAATATATATAGTTTTTCAAAACGATAGCTTGTATAAATCAATAAAGATACAGGGACTAAATAGCCCAAAGGATCTCACTGGTACACCGTCAACCGGGAGAACAAAGCTCACAAACGAGAATAGCACAACCCCACAATGGGGGCACAACACTCCCACCTGGGGAGAAGAAGGTCCACAAGGGACAAAAACACACAGAAACAAAATCAATAATCTACGACCAATAACTAAAGAACCTATAACAGAAATACTATTAAGCTAAATTTACGATATTCTTCACTTTCACTTGGCACTTCGACTTCTGAATTTTTATCTTCATCGGCCTGGGGGCTCCACAAGGGAGAAAGACAAGGGAGGCGGCGGGCGGGGCGGGAGGAAGCGGGCGGGGCGACGATGTTGCGGGCGATATCCATTATGCTGTTCAAGGCGAGAAATATGCTCTTAAACCTCTTTGGAGCATTTCGTCGAACAACTTTGCCTGAGGGAGGTCGTCCAATTAAGGATTGAGGCCAAAATCAGCCCTTCTATGAAAAGCCCTAACGCGTCGCTGGGAAAATAGCTCTGCTGAAAGCCCTGAAAACAACCCAGAACATTTCTCGACTGATTTCGCAGAGGCCGCTCCTCATCTCGAGCAAATCCCACGGAAATGGGAATTGTCTGCTGCTGCCCCAGACGTCGATCGGAATGTTGTGGTGGTGGCATAGTCGGCGGCGGAGGAGAGAAACCACAAACATTTTTTTTTAATATAAGAGAAACAAATGGAAAGAAGAAAAAAATGGGAGCTTCCCCACCCCGTTAATGGAGATGGGGGAGGAGGGGAGATGAGTTGAGAAGGGGACGGCGGCTAGGGTTTGGAGGAGATTTTTGGAGTAGAGAGAGAAGGGTTAGAAGTTTTCCAATAAATATCTTTCTATTTATTAAGTGGGAGGGGCTTATAGTAACTACTTTCTAATTAATTTGGTGTACTCATAATTACAATTTACCCATGATATTGGTAAATATTACAATTATATCGTCAAATCAATTTTCTTATACATAATAGAAGCAATAAAACTACACTTATAATTTAATATACACATAACTTAAAATATAAAATAATATATTTTATTTAAGTGCGCATGCATAGAATGTGCATATGTACTAGTATATTCTATTAGTGATCCGGTCAAATATAATGTGTTAGGTATCTAAAAAGTAATTGTAAAATGAGATGTCCAAATTAAATTTATAAATTAGGGCTAAAATGAAATAAAAACAAAATATTTTCAGATGAGAAGTAGTAATAAATGAGGTACTAAAAAGATAATTTAAAATTTTATTATTATTAGATAGGAATTGGACCCAAAACCTCCAAGATGTAAGACCCACGTGATAACCATTGAGCCAGACGTAGTTATTTAACTATTAATCTATGTATTTATTATTTTATTACATTTCGATTTTTATTTTTCTTTTAAAATTAATTTGAACTGAAGACCGTATTTCCGGCCGGTACGCCGGTTTGATCGGCGTGAACTGGCTAGTCGGGTCCGGTCTTATTAACCTTGGTATAGGTACAAAATTAAAAAATGGAAGGATTAACTATGATAATTATTTCATTAATGAGTGATTTTGACTTTATTGCATTTGAAATTCGTTTGTGAAAATTTGAGCTTGTATTTTAGAAGTATCTATACATGTCTTTTATTTATTTCGCAATACTATCACTGGTGACTAAAGATAACAAAAAAATAAAAATATTGAAATGGCAAGCATGATAATTATTAATAATTATGATTATTAATTTCTGGTGATGGGGAATAATGATTGTGGCTCAGGTTTCTGGCTGATGTCATGGTTTGACCAACCGTCGGGTTGGTGATCATCTTTACCGCATGTTAAGTTAGCGTCGATGGGTAGATTGACATCCAACGCATTGAAAGATTGGTTGGGAGCATTTTTTGCAACTGATTCTCGACTTTATTATTGGTTTCAGTCTGTTGTTTATCATCGGTATAGCGCCAATCGAATTCTTTTTGTAACGCTGTTACGTATTCAATGATGACCAAAGCAGTCAGTTCTTCGAGGATGTCCATTTCTTGAATTGAATATAGTTCTCTGGTTAAGAAAATTAGCAATTTGATAAGCTAGTGGAAAATCATAGGGAAGTTTGAACGATAGACAGTCAAATGATCCAAACGTAAAATAAAAATAGCACGGGACAATAGTTTATCGAGGAAAATCCTCATCGTGGAGGAGAATCTTCCAAAACGAAATCCCAAGAAAACTGAAAATTTTCAATTCAGAAACAAGTGCAGTAAAAAGAAACAAAAGAAAAAAACAAAAAGCAAATGTTATCAATCACGAACATACAAGAAAACTTTGACCATAATGAAATGAATAACCGAGAGAACTTACCAAGTGAATAATAGAATGAGGGTTTTCGACGGAAACTGATGCAAAGCACCAAACTAATCTATCCGCACAATGAAATCCAAAGAAGGTTTTGAGCTTTTGCTATGTGGTTGAGCTTAATTAAAAGGGTCTGTCTCTCTTTTCATTTCAATTAGGAGTGATATATGAGTGATAGTAGAAAACAGATGGATATTACTAGTGACGTGGGACTTTAATTTTCTTGCATTAGTTACCATTTAGTCAATATAGTAAAATTACACCCTCATTTAATTTCCATGATAAGATACACCAAATAAAGAGATATTTTTGTTCAAATATTTAGTTGGAACACTTACCCTTTATTATGAGTGTGAATGATTTTTACTTTTTAGTACA
This sequence comes from Craterostigma plantagineum, assembly GCA_027422505.1. Taxonomy (NCBI): domain Eukaryota; kingdom Viridiplantae; phylum Streptophyta; class Magnoliopsida; order Lamiales; family Linderniaceae; genus Craterostigma; species Craterostigma plantagineum. The sequence goes on along the minus strand of JAPQWV010002009.1, from coordinate 39,460 downwards.
CGTTTATTTAAAGGGTGTTTGCTATTGGCACCCCCTTAGGGGTGAAAACAACTTTGGAATTTGTAAAACCTATTTATATTAATTATTTTTCTTACATTTTATTCAACAATCATAAAATTGATTAATTTCTCTTCATTTATAACTCGTTGAATTCATAGTAATTGTGCTAGTGACATTAAAGACTTCTGGTCGGACACACTCGTTCCAATCTGCCATATTAAATTAATCTACACCTTTACATTAACTAAAAGTATTAAATTGATATTAATCAATATTGATAACTATTTTTAAAAAATAAAATATAATATAATATTTATTTTTACCATAAACAAATTAACTTGAATAAATATACAATAATAGCACTAAGTAAAGATTAGTATTAAATATCTAATATACATCCGATCTGTAGTATAATTAGAGTGCATTGTTTTAATATTTATTTGTTAGTTAGTTTCATATAAGAAGATAAAACGCTCAGGGGATGATATTCGATATGGAATACCCCTCATAAAACTAGATTTTCACGTAATAATATGGCACGTACTCATTAAATAAACTATTCTATAATTGTGATATTGTTGATGTTCTTTTTTTTTTTTTAGTTTATACATTAGGATTGCCTAAGACAAATTGCTTAATGCAAAATATTATTACTACCTATAGAGTGTGACATATAAACACAATGTTGGTAGTTAATTTTTTTAAGAAAAAAAAGCTTTCTAATAAATTTAAATAACTACAAAATATAAACCACTGTCAATAAGGGTTAATATATTTAAAACACTGATTTGTAATTTGTAATATAACCTTTATATTTTTTGAAGTTATAGAATAATATAATGTATTCATTCCTTGGCCAAACCAATAATGGCATGAGTTAATAGATATATTGGACTCTTAATAGATGGATCGACGGCTACCTCTCGATGGTTTTGAAAGTTGAAGAAATCACTAATAAATTGTGATAATAAATAAGTTATAATAAATAGAGGGTGATAATAAATAAGGGGGTTCATATAGAATTTCCCTTATTTAAATATGGCCTTACTATAATTTGGCACATATTTTCATGTCTCACTATAATATTCTTTCAGAGTTTGATGACGTCGCTTGAAAATTTTGAGAGGCAGATTTGACGCTTCCCAAATTTCGTTCGAGAAATGCACTTGACGTCCTCATCATCTGGCGAGGCAACATTGTCTTACTTAGTTGGTCGCTGTAGAAACTGAATTCTTACATAGTTAATTTCCACTCAAAGATCTTCACCTTGGGGATAACATGAACATGCCATAAGCTTTTCGCAGATTGAGAAACAAGACATGAAGCCACTTTTTAATCCGTCTTCACCTAGAATTTTCCATCCTTGGTATTGATATGGACTAAAATGAATGGGGTGAAAAAGAAAGATAAGAAGAGGTCCGTCAGGCCCATTATAAAGGTAAAAGGGCTGAGGACAAAATCTGTGAATGACGCGACTGAGGGACAAAAGCTGTGACTGACGCGACTGAGGGAGAAAAGCTGTGACTGACGCGACAAAAGCTGTGACTGACAGCCCACGTACACGTTGTCCAGAGGGTCTTATCACTAAGGCATCTTAGGGCCGTTGGGAGCTTCTATAAAAGGAGAACTTAGTCTTTTTACAAGGGATCCTCATTCTCACATTTCTTCACATACGAAAAACCTCTCAGCTGTAGTGTTCTTCATTTTTTTACATGTTCTTGTGAGAGACAAAGAGAGAAAAAAAGGTGTTGTGAGTGTGTAAATTCCAAAGTGATAAAGAGAAAGTTGAATGCACCCCGTGGACGTAGGATTCTGTAGAATCCCGAACCATGTAATCTCATCTCTTTTGTTTTACGTCTTTATTATGCCCCATTTACGTCATATCACAGGCACAACTGGGCCCGCACCGCTCGCGGACCTCAAAATATCCATATCCCCTATTTTCTGTTACGTCCCCAACACATCCCAAACACGTCCCCAACATCCCAAACATATCCTCAACGTCCCAAACAGTTTCCTTACCCATAAGCACCTTACGCACGTCCTAAAACTTTGAGATATTAAACCTACCGCTATACAAATTTCCCCGAACCACTTATAAATTGCGTTAATTGGGATAGCCCCATATCAAATGGCGCCGTCTGTGGGAAAATTTCAGAGTTGAAGGCCTGAGCAATTTTACCTATATTGTGCAAAGTTGTGCCAAACGTTTTAGTTATTTCTTCTTTCTTTTCTTTATTTTTGCTGGCACGAGACGAAACACGCGAAGAGTCAACGGAAGAAGGCCCATACGAAAGAACATAGATCCACAGTTTGCGGAAGCCGCTGAAAATAACCGTGTAGAGTACCACCATCTCAGTGCCCACCTCTGTGATGCTATCACCCCAAAACCCAAAAAACAGTCAGTCATAAGTGAACCGCGGAGGAGGACCTCCAGAAACTGCCAAACGTGTTGAGAAATGGACAGGACCTGAAACACAAGCCATAGATGATGAAGACGAGCAAGAGGTTAAAGATGAATCTTAAAGGGATCTCAGAACACCAAGGCGGACCTCCACGAGTCCCGCTAGTGAGCTACCCGAAAAAGCGAAGGGAGCTGGGAGCTCCAGAAGAAGGAAAAAAGCTGAGCCACGCTCGGGAAAAGGGAAACCAATGCCACGGCCTCACCATAGGGAACCGTGGGAATCTCCGCCAAGAATCCCACGGAGATTCACACCACTATGCAAATCCAGAAGAAATCCTCACATTAGCCTGGGGACCTCCCGCGATGAGGAGGCCCTTAGCCGGAACTCCAGAACCCTCTAAATTTCATTCTCATTTATATACAATGATAATATGACCACCATACTAACAATTGTTGTCACTTGAAGGATAAAATCGAATGACTATCCTAGCGGCAAATCTGAGGGAGTTCGTTGATCATGGCCTCGAAGATCAGAAGGTAGCTGAGGAGGAGTCTGTAGGAACTGTGCCAACCAAAGGCAGACAACGTCCACCTCCTCCAGATAGGGGCAAGTTCTAGTCAGGGCTCATGTCCTTGTCATAATAGGAGCACGAGGCACTGGGGACTCCCATGTCCAACAGAGCCCGAATCATGCACCTGAGCATTTGAAGGACTTAGAGGCCCAGCTTCACAATGGTGTACTAAGTCAGAGGGACCTCAAACCCCAGCTTTGCGCTGGCACGTGAGGGACCTCGGGACCTAAAAGGCCAGCTCTGCGCTGGCAAGAAGATCCGAAGCTCCACCTTCAGGACCTAATAGCCCACAGGCATGAAGACCCGAAGGCCCCGTACTCAGGACCTAAAAGCCCAGTCTGCGCTGGCAAGAAGACCTGAAGCTCTGCCTTTGGGACCTAAAAGCCCAGCTCCGCACTGGCATGAAGACCCGAAGCTCCGCCCCGGGACCTAAAAGCTCAGCTCCGTGCTGGCAAGAAGACGACCGAAGCTCCACCCTTGGGACCTAAAAGCCCAGCTCCATGCTGGTAAGAAGACTCGAAGGTCCATCCTCGGGACCTAAAAGCCCAGCTCCGTGCTGGCAAGAAGACCGGAGCTCCGCCCTCGGAACCTAAAACCCCAGCTCCGCGCTGACAAGTAGACCCGGAGCCCTGCCCCCGGGATCTGAAAGCCCAGCTCCGCTCTGGCACGAAGACCCGAAACTCCCCGTTAGCACGAAGACATGATTTTTCCTATTCAAAACCTTAAGGTTCAGCTCCGCAGATGGAGACTTGATATGGGATCTCCAAGCCCGCTTTTACGCTCAAATGACGGCACGATTCACATATCAGAAGCTCCATAGCCTGTTTCGTGCTGAAAATGAAGACGCGATCTATGTGCCGAGCTCCTCGCTGGCATGCGAAGTCCGTTATAGAAGATCTCCAACCAGCTGAAACCCATCTCCGGGCTAGTATGAAGGCACGCGAAGATCCGTAGGACCTAAAAGTCAGCTCCGCATCGATGTCCGAAGATTCACTAGAGATACAAGCCGAGCTCCGCTGGTACGCGGAGATCCGTGGGACCTAGAAGCTACCTCTGTGCTGATGTCGGAAAATCCACGAGAGAGACAAGCCCAGCTCCACGCCTGAGGATCTGCTGGAGATCAACATGAAGATCCTCGTGAGACTTCCCGTGATGAAAAGGCTCTTATGATTTTTATTATTCAAAGGATGCGATCGAGAGGCTTATCCAGACGGGACGTCTGAAAAAGGAGTTAGCCATGGTAGAGAACGTGATTTAAGGGTGATCGACAAGGAGTCTTGGAGATCTGTGCTTGCATAAGGTAGACAACCCCCACTCCCTCCACACAAAGGCACGACAACTCCACCATCATCTGAATACTGAGACGTGGTTTCCTGAACGGACCATTGAAGACGCGAATTCTCAGAAACTACAATTACTCGAAGACCCGACCCAATGTTTCAGGACATAAGCCCAACTCCGCGCTAGTGTACGAAGATTCGCGAGAGGTCAAAGGCAGTTTTGTGCTGACGTACGAGGGCTCAATCTCTCCGTCATAGTCTACAAGCCCAGCTCCTTGCTGGCATAGAAGACTCAATCATCCAATGGTGGTCTTCAGAGATTAGCTCCGGCACTGGTCAGGACCTATGACCCTAGCTCTCCACTGGTATAAGAAAACCACCAAAAGGGGATTTACGAAGGCCAGCTCCGCTGGAAATAGAGACACGAGCTATGAGTTCGTGATCTCCAAGTCCCGCGCCTCGTTTGCAGACGAAGTTTCACTTTGGGGACCTCCAAATCAACTCCGTCCGAACAAAGCAAGGCCCAGTGTACGTCACTTGAATCTATGGCCTAGCTCTATATAAAGACCCAATCTATTCAATTGGCACCTATGAGCCAGCTCCGCTACGATGGCAAAGCACCGATCCTCCCGTTAGAGATATATTATGTCAACTCCACGCTGGTATGAAGGATCCGAGATGCTCCATGTGAAGATCCTTTTCACCCGCAAGTCAAGACCATTCAACAGTCGTTGTAGCCAGTTCCCGATTCCATTCAGTCATTCGAGAGAACTCCACGCCGTGCTCACTACACAAATTTGCCGGCTCAAATTGATAACTCGAAGATAATACGCCAAAGTAGAGGGAGGACGGACCTCGGCGCATGCATCAGCAGGTCTAACATTGCCGTCCTAGGAGCATCCACCGTCATTCCCCTATCAAAGATAACTATTATGCCAGAAGGGCAGCCACTTTAACCTGAACGGAGTGAAATCACCATCGCCCAAGAAGAGAAGCAAGCCACGGCAACTGAACAGGAAGGAGCAACAAGAAATATGACCACGAAAATCGTTACCGCCTTAATCTCACAGCAAGGAACTGTGGGGATCTCATCTTAGTGTCCTGTGGAACCTCATGCCACAACATGGAGGAAATCCTGTCTAGCCGGAGGCATCTCGTGATGAAAAGGCTCTCAGCCGGATCTAGGGCCCTTTAAATCGCATTCTCGTTTATATTGTTAATACTTTAATACGTGCATGCATCATACAAACAATTGCTATCATTTGAAGGGTTAAAAGCAAATGGCCTATCCTAGCAGGACATCCGAGGAAGTTCATCGGCCATGGCCTCGGAGGGTCTGAAGGTTGTCAAAAAGGAGTTCGGGGGATCTATGCCGATTAAAGGCAGACATTGCTATCATACAAACAATTGCTATCATTTGAAGGGTTAAAAGCAAATGGCCCATCCTAGCAGGACATCCGAGGAAGTTTGTCGGCCATGGCCTCGGAGGTCTGAAGGTTGTCAAAAGAGTTCGGGGGATCTATGCCGATTAAAGGCAGACAACCCCCACCTCATCTCGATAAGGGCCAGCTCCATTTATGGGTCACACCCCTATCACCTTAGGAGCTCGAGGCAGAGGGGATTCAATTTCCCAATATAGCCCAATCGAACGCCTGGGGATTTAAAGATTTGAATCTTCGAGGTCCTACTATTTTATCAGAACAATAGCTATAACTCAAAGAAGGAAGAGACTTACCTAAGTGGGACACGCTGTGACTTGTTGGCCGCAGCAGTAGACATGACTCCAAATTTGCCGGAAAAAAGAAGTAGGGGATCTGTGCCACTTTAACCTGAACGGAGTGAAATCACCATCGCCCAAGAAGAGAAGCAAGCCACGAAACTGAACAGGAAGGAGCAAACAAGAAATATGACCACGAAAAATCATTACCGCCTTAATCTCACAGCAAGGAACTGTGGGGATCTCATCTTAGTGTCCTGTGGAACCTCATGCCACAACATGGAGGAAATCCTGTCTAGCCGGGAGGCATCTCGTGATGAAAAGGCTCTCAGCCGGATCTAGGGCCCTTTAAATCGCATTCTCGTTTATATTGTTAATACTTTAATACGTGCATGCATCATACAAACAATTGCTATCATTTGAAGGGTTAAAAGCAAATGGCCTATCCTAGCAGGACATCCGAGGAAGTTCATCGGCCATGGCCTCGGAGGGTCTGAAGGTTGTCAAAAAGGAGTTCGGGGGATCTATGCCGATTAAAGGCAGACAATTGCTATCATACAAACAATTGCTATCATTTGAAGGGTTAAAAGCAAATGGCCCATCCTAGCAGGACATCCGAGGAAGTTTGTCGGCCATGGCCTCGGAGGGTCTGAAGGTTGTCAAAAAGAAGTTCGGGGGATCTATGCCGATTAAAGGCAGACAACCCCCACCTCATCTCGATAAGGGCCAGCTCCATTTATGGGTCACACCCCTATCACCTTAGGAGCTCGAGGCAGGGGGGATTCCAATTTCCAATATAGCCCAAATCGAACGCCTGAGGATTTAAAGATTTGAATCTTCGGAGGTCCTACTATTTTCATCAGAACAATAGCTATAACTCAAAGAAGGAAGAGACTTACCTAAGTGGGACACGCTGTGAGCTTGTTGGCCGCAGCAGTAGACATGACTCCAAATTGCCGGAAAAAAGAAGTAGGGGATCTGTGCCATATAAAGGCAGACAACCCCCCCCCCCCTTAAAAAAGGGGAGAACAAGTCGGGGAAATTTCCAGAGACCAACAGAGCTCCCGGCGATGTCATGCCCACGAAGTAAAGTCAATATCAAAAGAAGAGATGGCCATCATGCAAGGCAGCGGACGTGACATGAGGATTAAAGGAGAGGGTTCTCCAACTTACAACAAGACCCAGACAAAGAGCTTGTAGGACATCTCCAGAAAAATGCGGACCATTCGCATTTTCTCCGAAATAAGTCATGTCCCAACGGCCTTATGTGGGATCAAAAGGAAATCGTATTCCGAGGAGATAGGAAGTAAGGGGATAATAGAAGATGAATGACCTTCCAGCTTACAATCAGAACCGGACAAGGGAGCTGGTGGGATGCCTACAATTGAAAAATGCAGACTTATTCATATTTTCTCCAAAATATAGGACTAGATTTGCCCGGATATTGCCACACATCATCCTACCAAGAAGTCGACCCATCAAACAGACGCTCCGACCGTGCGGAACTGAAGGAACCCAGATCCTAAAGGAGGAAGTAGACAAGCCTTTCCAAGCAGGCCATATCCAAGAGATTCGCTCCCTACATGTGGGCCGACATGGTCCTTGTAAAAAAGGAAAACGAAAAGCAGAGGATGTGCGTTTACTCCAGGGACCTCAACAAGACGTGTCCAAGGGATCCTTATTAGTACCTCGAACGGATCGGCTGGTGGACTCCACCTCCGGTGTGAGATCCTCGGTATAACGGACGCCTACTAGGGGATTAAGGAGGTTCGGAGGCTGATAGGGAGATTGGCAGCTCTCAGCCGATTTATCTCCCCATTAGCAAAGAAGAGTCCCCCATTACACCAAATAGATGAGTTGGTGTTGTACTTCGTGGAGGTTTATGCAGTCAGCTTCATGATTTAAAGGAAGAAGGGTCCTCCCATGAGCCCATCTATATCGCGAGCAGGGTGTTGCTAGAATCGAGATTATATACCCCGAAAGCAAGGAGGTCACACTTGCGTAATGGGCGGATGATGAAAATGGCTGTCGAGCTAGGGGAGTACAACGTAGAATTCGAACGACGAACGACCGTCAAAGCTCAGTCCTCTCCGACGTTTGTGCTGAAATTACCAAAAGATCATGGAAGCAGCGATAGGAGTGCGTGGGCGGATTGGCGACTTCTCAAAAGACCTGAAGCAGAGGTCCTTATCATTATCCTGTGAGGAGGAGAGCCCTGTTTCGCCATTTAGATTCTAGACCTCCAACAATGAGCCAAATGCGAAGTTTGATCCATGGCCTGGGGATCACGAAGGAGATGGAGGTAGGGAATGTCGTTTTATTCCCAGATTCACGACTGGTGGTGTAACCGATGAAGGGGAGTTACGATGGAATATGAGAAAAAGGTAGAAGAACTAACAACGGAGTTTATTATTGTTAATCGCACAGGTCCCTAGAGAAGAAAGCCACAAAGCTGATTACTTGGCTAAAGTGGCGAGCTTGGGCTCGACCATCAAAACGGATGGCATTACTTATTTCATAGTTGAAAGGCAGGAATTATGGAAGCTCGTAGGAAGCACAAAAGGAGAAGACGATTGGAGGACCTCTACTCCGGAGGTCTCGAAGGACATGGAGCTGGAGGAAAAGGAAATTGCCGCAGGTTCTGCCTGATCGATGGCCACCTATTCCAAAAATCCTTAGTGCGTGCAGGCGCACGATGATTCTTCAAGAAGGAAGGGGAGACGATATTGGAGGAGATCCATAGGGGTGTAGAGAAGATCGTACAGGATATAAGTCCCCAATGAGAAGAATGATAAGGGTCCCCTATTTCTGGCCTACATTAATCAAGAACACCATAAAGCTAGCTAAAGATATGTCAACCACCACATGGCAACGGAGATCCTTAAAAACCAATGGTGAACCACAGAAGAAACTGAGGAGGTCGTAGCACATGGCGGCATGAGCTCCGCCGACATCCGAGAGGACGTGTAAGGCAGCTCCATACTACACATATAACGGAATCTGTTAGCAGCTCCGCGCACGGACATGAGGCATCGAAACCAATAAGCCTAACTCCGTATTAGTGTGAAAGTCCCTTGATACCAAGGACCCCCGGGTCTGTAGCGCAAATGAAACCAAGGACCCCGGGTCTGCGGTGTGAATGACACCAAGGACCTCTGGGTCTGCGGCATAAATGATACCAAGGACCTCCGGGTCTGCGGCGTGAATGACACCAATGATCTCTGGGTCTGCGGCATAAATGACACCAAGGACCTCAGGGTCTGTGGCGTGAATGACACCAATGACCTTCGAGTCGGCGGCGTGAATGAGGCATACCTCCTTGTCGCAATATAAATATTTTATTATATATAATAACAGTGCACTGAATAATATAATTGATGCCAAAGGTCGACGGACCTGCGGTGTACATGACGCCAAAGATGATATATCTGCGGTGTGACGTGATGCAATGGTCTAAGGACCTATGGTGTACAGGACGTCAAAGATAATATATCTGCGATGTGATATGATGCCGAAGGTCGACGAACCTAAGGTGTACCCGACATCAAAGACCGATAGTCTGCGATGTGTGATGATACCAAAGGCTGGCGGGTCGACGGCGTACCCGGCATCAAAGATAATAAATCTGCGACGTGATGCTGCCCATAAGGGTGTACAAGATACCGTAGCTGACGGGCTGCGGCGTACAGGACATCAAAGGCTCTCAGTAAGCCTGCGACGTGAATGGTACCTAAAGCGAAGCTGGCGATATAACCAGGGTAAACGAATGAGAGGGGATCCCCGGGTTTTCAAATTTAATAGACCTAAGTGTCTATAAAAATACTGAACTCGCTAAGGACAAAGAGAGCCTAGCGCAAAGTGACACCTGAGGGCAATGACGACGGTCATTGCAACCGATGGCGTGAATTCGTACTTGGCTTACGAATTAGTAAGCGAGCTGGCGCTATAACCACGACACGATAATAATGTTCCTGAGGACATCCGTTAAGTCCCGAAATAGCGAAAGAAAAATGAGCAAAGTAAAAAAGTGCGGGACATATAATTTAGGAGAAAGGGAACTCCAATGAAACATGCGAACATGGGGAGTTAAGCTCCTCGAGTCCTTACCACCGTATCTCGAAAGGAAAAATGACATAGTATTTCTTACAGGACACCACCACCCTGAAAAAGGCAAAAAAGAGGATGCCCCAGGGAGCTAGAAGCAATGTGCAGCAAGACCTGGGAATCTCCTCCGAAGTGCAAGGCTCCAAGAGGAGCTTCGCCATCAGGTCTTTGTTAGGTCCCTTCCAGACCCCAAGGACGACGGACGGAACGATAACGGTAAAACATAAGGAAAAAAGGCCCAAACGGAGACACATAAACACAGGGGAGTTAAGCTCCCTAAAACATTACAGGTCCCACGATGTTCGAGACTAAAGAAGACAGAACTACAAAAGGTTCGTTACAGAGCCGAAAGGACTTAAAGAAATATCAAGGACCAGGGCTCTCCGAGGCGATGAAGGTGACACATGGGGAGTCGGAGATATCGGCGATGCAGGGAGCCAAAACTGAAGGTTAAGAGGGACCTGCAGATCCTCGGGGAAGCATTCGAGAGAAAGAAGCTCCCAAAGAGCAGACATGGCCTAAGTTCCCATGGATCCGGCGTTGTAGCCTCCCCTAATATGATGTCGCGTTAAAGGTATCCCTCAAAAAAGGGGAATCCATCAAGTAAGTTTAGCGTCAGTCCACAACCAGGTCCTCTAGGAACTCCTTTCCAGCCACCATGGACGGGAGATGCTGCTGAGAGAAGCAGGTACCTTTAGCCTCCGCCCCCCACCAATTAGCCATCCCACTCTTCCTCCTCCTTAGCGAAGGAGTTCCGAGCTCCTCTCCGCACTGTTCCATGAGCAGGGCGTACTCCTGCCTCTCTTTGTTCCTGGGAGCTCCGCAGTTCCCTCTCGTGCTACTCCACTGACTCGGCACGTCCTCCCTCCACCTTTTTGCAACTCGGATTCAATTCCCCGGGCTGCCTCCGCTTTGCTGCCAAGAGCCTGGCCTATGCTTGTTCCAATTAGGTCCTCAAGATTCGATTAACCATCTCCAACTCCTGGATTGACAACTGGGCGGACGATACGACAACTACAAAGCCCACCACCTTAGAAGAACCAAAACTTACAAAAAGAACGCAAAATGGACTAGAAGGCAACAGAGGATGGCACACCAATTGCTCTTCGGTGGCTCCACAAATCCTGGAAGATGGCCCCCCGATCATTTGGGAACACCAAACGACTTATCATGATCATCTTTACAGCTATGTTCGGATGGCCCACGGAAGCAGGGGGCTCGTCTGCTGAGGTCCCTACAGAACCCGAAAGAGGCTCAGCACTTCGCCTTCTGGAGAAGAGTGAAGGAATTCCTTTTTTGCTTTTCCTTGAAGTTGTTTTCCTTTTGACACTCGAGCAGGGCGGCGATGGGAACTTCCTCCGTTCCTTCAGAAGAAGGAATCTCCTCGCGGATGTTCCTAGCCACGGGACATAAAGGAGCAGGGAGCTACAGAGGGTGCGTCGAAGAACTTGGGAGCTCGTTCCCTTCTCCACATTGGTCAAACGGAACATTCCATGAGGACGTCGTACCTATGCAAGAAACCCAAGACACTGACTGAACCTTTAGCCAATCACAAGACGCGTCCCTCGAGAAATAATTACGTCAGGACCCTAATAAAGGGGTAAGGCCCATCTTACTATTTCACGCTAATTCACTTTTGTCCCAAAAGACAAATTAGAGTAGGAGAGTGGTCGATATGGACTAAAATGAATGGGCAGAAATAGAAAGATAAGAAGAGGCATGTCAGGCCCATTATAAATGTAAAAGGGCTGAGGACAAAAGCTGTGAATGACGTGACTGAGGCAAAAGCCGTGACTGACGCGACTGAGGGACAAAAGCTGTGACTGACGCGACAAAAGCTGTGACTGACAGCCCACTTACACGTTGTCTCAGAGGGTCATATCACTAAGGCATCCTAGGGCCGTTGAGAGCTTCTATAAAAGGAGAACTTAGTCATTTTTACAAGGGATCCTCATTCTCACATTTCTTCACATACGAAAAACCTCTCAGCTGTAGTGTTCTTCATTTTTTTTACATGTTCTTGTGAGAGACAGAGAAAAAAAGGTGTTGTTAAGTGTGTAAATTCCAAAAGTGATAAAGAGAAAGTTGAATGCGCCCCGTGGACGTAGGATTCTGTAGAATCCGAACCACGTAATTTTATCTCTTTTGTTTTAAGTCTTTACTATGCCCCATTTACGTAATATCACAGGCACAACTGGGCCCGCACCGCTCGCGGACCTCAAAATATCCATATCCCCTATTTTCTGTTACGTCCCCTTCACGTCCCCAACACATTCCAAACACGTACCCAACATCCCAAACACGTCCTCAACGTCCCAACAGTTTCCTTACCCATAAGCACCTTAGACACGTCCTAAAACTTTGAGATATTAAACCTACCGCTATATAAATTTCTCCGAACCACTTATAAATTTCGTTGATTGGGATAGCCCCATATCAGGTATGATGCCATATCAGACGATTGCTAGAGTTCGACACTCAGTGGTAGACTTAAGATCATGTCCGCAACAATTTCATACGGATATGGAGCCAAAATTATCGTCCCAAATTATATGTGTGCTGGAGTAGAAAAGCAGAAAAAACAACTTGTTTCTCTCGTGAACGTAGAATTCGTATTGAACCTCTGTAATATTGAGTGTAGAAAGGTAGAGAGCTTTGTACCAGTGATCAACAAAGAGAAAAGAGTCATCTCTTGTGAATGTAGAATTCGTATATCCAAATCACATTAAAATTCTTGTTCTTTGCTTTAATTTCTGATTTATTGACTTGTTAAATATATAAATTAGTTATATATAAAAATGAAATTATATTTTAATATTGTATAGATAATAATAACAATAATAATAATAATAACAACAATAATAAAAGGAAGTATTCTCATAAAGTTATAATACAGATCCCTGCGGGGCGGGCCACGGACTACAGACCTCGTCCCCGCCAGCGGGAAGAGATTAATATCCATTCCCGTCTCGCGAGGATTAGGGATTCCCTCTCCATTGATAACCTAATCTCAACCCTAGTGATTGCATTCGTCAAACGGTAGTCCGCCATGTCATCGACGGCCGCTTGCAACGGTTGCATCAACAGAAGCTTTGCTAGGAAAATAAGGTGCTTTCATGACTTGGATGAAAAGCCAATGGGGATTATGTATTGGTCGCCATGCTTGCCTCAACAACGTTGCAAGGTTGAAATTCCATATATCTCGCAATCTTATTCCTTCTCGAATTTTGGCTTGCAAATCCTATCACAAGGAAGCCATTGGATTTTATGTCTGCTCCAGACATTCCACCAGAAATTCTTCCACGCTGTGATCTCCTCAAGTCCCGGACAAGAGGAATCAACTCATGGCATAGGCTGGGATAGCTTGGATGATTGATTTCATGAGAATCCTGACGGCTCGTGCCAAGAAATTGCGGACCAATAGGTTATTCTCTTCCAAACTCGATCCTTAGAACAAAAAGACACATATTCCCATCACTGAGGATAGACCAAGATCAAGAGCGGACCCACGTAGGGGCTCGGGGGTCCGTTGACCCCGGCCGACTGACCGACAATGAGAGAGTTAGGCCGGTCTGAACATTAAAATCAGAATATGAGACATAAGTTAATATTTTGTTATGACATGTCTCTTGGCGCAGTGGTAACTACCTAATAACAAACTTCATTCGTTCCTGTTGGGTTGGGATCGAATCCTTCCTGTTTTTAAGTTTTAATATTTTAACTGATAAAGTCTACATTGTACTTTTATTCCTTTATTTCAGTTTTATGCATAAATTTAAATGATATAAAAGACTACATTATAAATTATTTTTTTCTTAAAATTTAGACTACATTTAAGTATAATTTTTCATGTAAATTAATCTATACTCTTTTATATATCTCTATTTTTTACTCTATTTTTTTCATAATAAGATGATAAGAAATAGATTCAAAATATTCACTTTCACCATTTTTTATCCATCTCATTAGAAAAATGAATTTTTTTTTTCATTCATCTACTTATCTATTTAAAATCAATGACGAGTCAATTTCAAAGGAAATACTTATGTTTTAAACCTGATGCTTTTTATACAATTTAATTGTAATTGTATAAAATAATTCAATAAATTTAAGTTTTCCATTGATATAAAATTTAAATTATACATTTATTTTTCATTTCTATTTAGACATAACTTTAGACAGATATAATGACTAGACTAAACACTATTCTTTTATTTAAAAATTGGGACTAAATTTAAGTATAAAGTTTTGTAGGTCACCAGACATCTCAGCGTTTAATCAATGAGGAATCAAAGTAGAGTTGGCGTGACTTATTACCTTAAGTGTGTGTTCTTGGTGGATTTCTCTGTTGACTCACCAGACATTTTTTTCCCAAATGAATGATTCAATAATCACTGTGTTAGGGCTTAGGGTTTTATACCTTTGAATTATGTATAAAACCTATTGGGCCTTTACCAAGACCATTACATAGTAAAACCACAAGACTAATAATATTTTTTGGACACTTCAAAATATTCTTGACAATCTCTCCCTAAGTGTTCAAATTACAATAAAGTCTACCGTCTAAGTCTTTTCTTCGTTGAACGTGGAGGTGGAGGAGCTACCCTGTGAGCGAAGAAAGATTTCCTAGGCGATTTCATAGTGTCGATATTATTTCTATTATCCAGCCGACCTTGAATTCCTTCAATGAGCTTCTTGAGGATAGGAGCTTCTTTGAATCTGCTCCCTTCTAGGAGAGTGTCTGCGTTGATAGATTCTAGACGACTCCTGAGCTTGCTTAGGATGATCTTCAAAGTATCAATGAACTTTGTGACTTCTGATAGCACCAAGACTTGCGTCTCACCTCTTTTTTGTTGAGTGTAGGTGACAGGAAGCTCGGGCTCCAAGTAGATGTGATTTTCTCCTATATGCTCAATGTCCATGCCGCTGTTTAGAGGTTCAGTATGTTGACCTTCTTAGCGTTGCTTTACAGAGCCACTGGAAGTCTGTAGCAGCGAAGAACTTGACTTGTCGCAGCACATACCTCTTCAGGCCTTCTAATCCTTTTTGTACATATGCCGATAGCTCGCGTCTGCTCCTGGTGTCTGACCTCGCATTTTGATCTCGTCGAATATTTTGAGCTTGCCTTTCTCTCATCTTGGGGTAGTAATCTTCAAGGAATGACGCCTTGATCTTCTTGTTGTCCAAAGGAGTCTTCGCCGTCCTTAAACTCTCCGCTTGTGGTTCCGGTGCTTGATGCGAGAGTAGGTCGGGAGCTCTAGAATGTCTGCTCCAAGATCTGCTCCACCCTCTTCCTCTTCTGGCTCGTAAAGATGTCTGCTGACGCCTTGATCTTCTTGTTGTCCAAAGGAGTCTCCATCGTTCTCTAGCCGCAGCCGAGCCTCCTCCTCCATTCCTGTTCTTTCCAGCCACCTCTCCTCCAGTATGTACTTTTCAATGTATGGATGAGGGTCAAAGGAGGGCTGTTCGGTTGTGGTTGTTTGGACTGACTGGGCGGAAGTCCATGCGGGGCAGACTCGTCTCTGTCAAGGGAAGTTGTCTGGTTCGGCCCTGACAGAGCTTGTCTGGCTCCGGAAGACTGTGATGATGGTGGTTGGCTGATGGGCCACCGGCTTCACGACTTGGCATTTTTCCGCATCCTCGCCCCGCGAGCACTTGTTGTGGTCTTCTGCCGCTTATTCTCGACCTCAGGATGATCCTGATCGTCATGGTCGTCGTGACTTCGTTTGGGCCAGGAGCCTTCTTCATGGCAGGTAGTTCGTGGGGGCGTGCCGGTTCACTTGATCAGCCTCTTGTATAATTTTTCTTCAGCTTCGGTTCGTTGTTCAAGCTCATAGAGGTGGGAAATTAGGATGTTGTGAGCTCGGTAACGGGCATTGTCTATGGGTTAGATGGTTGTGAGGCTTGTAGTGGCATAAGGTGTGGTTGGGGTATATTTGCAGTGGGTTCCGTCACAGGAGTTTTGTCCTTGTCTCGGACGGCTGATTCAATCATCGTACACACTTGCCCAAGGAATATTTTCTTGTAGAGTGGGGACAAGTGCGTGCATGGCCTTCTGGACTTCTTGGATAGGCCTCCTTTGTGACGACGGAGGAGATGACGTGCCAGAATCATCTCGAAGACGTTATGCTGACACAGCATGAGAATAGGTGACTAATTCGTGGCATGCACTTACTATGGCAAGACTTCCAGCCGATCTAGCGACACTATTTGAAGTAGCATCGCTACGACCCTTGTAGTAGGTGCACTGAGACCTGCGTGGTTAACCATACCGGAGGCAAGAAGGCTTTCTGTACCACACCCATTGGTTGAATGAGTGGTGGGGCATTACCGCTAGTGGAGTGGACGTTGGGGCAGCGCGTCTTCCTTCCAATCCTTGAAAGATATGCAGTATGGATGCGTCTATGGAAGTTCCAGCAAGGTCACGAAGACCTTGAGTGCTCACTGTATGTGTCCTATGTGGATGGAAGAATAAAGGCATGGTCGGCACTCCTATTGTGAGCAAAGAAGAGGTGATGGTCAGGGGCTGTGTACCACCTATAACTGTATCGACCGCCTCTATTGGGAGACGGATGAATGGAGGGGTGGGGTGGACTCGTGCGCCGATGGTCTAGTGTGGCGTCTTCTACTTGACCTCGAACAAATAGATGTCTGTACCTATGGTGTAGGACCTCGGTCCCCGCAAATTAGGTCGGCCAATAAATTACGTGTGTGCTTTACGTAATTTCATGATAATTGCGTATAGGTTGAATGTCTATGTGACGCATGAATTTTATGCCCGTGAATTATACATGAATTTCACGCAATTAAGTGCCAACGATTTCGTGTTCATCATGACCCTAACTTAGGAAGGGTGATTCTCGAAATGCCAAAGGAAATGGCTTAATGATAAGTTGGGTTGGGGATTTAGTTACTAATGGGCTAGAACTTAGCAATTGGGCCCAATGTGTGCGAGAGGACAAATAGGCGACATAAACCCCTAATTTAAGGGAAAACCATGCCACCCATGTCCTATCCATAAAAATGCAAGAAAATATCTAACAAGATTTTCCCAAACCCAAAACCTCACCTAAGAACTAACGAAAAGCAAGAAGGAAAGGAGAAAGAGCTGAGACGAATTTTCGAAACAAAAAGCACCTAAGTAGGTTAGAAGATCAAAGCTAGTAAGTGAAGCACTCCCCTTACAACTCTTATAATTTCGTAATTAAGTTTAAACATTTAGTCTCGAAAATATATGGGAGAACCGAGAAATTAGGGTGTAAGATTTATGGGAAAAACCTTAGTTGAGGAGTAATTAAGTATTTAAGGGTTTCTTAGAGATCTTGGTAGATTAACGTATCCTGAGAACTTAGAAATGGTAGATTGAGTGATGAATGTGATTTCGGGTAGAAATGATCGAAGGCTCGACAGAATCGGGAAATTACGTAACAAATCGAGTAAATCGCTGCATGAGACGGATCGATCGAAACCAGCCACAAGAGATCAAATCGGGCGAAATCATAATTGAAGCATGCGAAGATCGGGCGATTTAGACTACAGAAAACACGGCGATTTGTAGCGCCTCAAAACCCTGAAATCGGGCGATTCCATGCAAAGCTTAAATCGGACAAGCTGCACACTTGAAGAACTCGGCGATTTCTACCATTTGAAGACCCCAATCGGACACATGAAGACGACGTCATAGTGACAAAAAGGCGCGGCGAATTACAAATCGGCCGATGGAACTCCATGCAATCAAATCGGGCCATTTCACATGCAAAGGAAATCGGCGAAACCAATTTAAGTGAGCACAAATCGGACGAATTAGATAGATGTTACACGTGGCATGACAGAACGAATCGCCGAACTTGAAGTTAACGAAACAATAATCGGGTAAAGCCTTGCTTGAGATGTGAAGAAAAATGGGCGATTGGGAGATCCTGAAATCGAGCAAATCGGACAACGAAATTTACTAACTTCACTTAGGAATTAATTGGGCAGGGGACTTAGCCTAGACTTGAAACTAGCGACTTATAGTCCAGCTAAATTAATAAGTTAGATAACTTAGTTCGAACTAATCAAATTATAAAGGCACAACACTAACACATAATATTTATGTCTAAAGTGTACGTTAGGAGCGAACGAGGAAATACTAATTACGCACGGACGACAGGTAAGTAGAAATCCAACTACGACACACAACTTGTTTTACGTGCCTAAATTGCGTGATTACATGCCTACGTGGTTTCATGAATTCGGGAATTGATTGTATATTTTAATATGGTAAGTCCATGTTGCATTTACCTGCATCTGCATATGCATACCCATGTGAACACACGAACTCGTGAGGGAGGGTCGTGGGGCTGAGAGTGCATATTATTATGTCGCTTGCATGCGACTAAGACCCGCCGATATAGGCCTGTTTGTCGACTCGTAGTTGAGTCACGGACGACTTCTATGGCACCCTATACGGCGTACGACGCCGGTTATTATGATGAGGCAGAGGAGCGACCCAGGAGGGAGCGACCTAGCTATGCTAGCGTAGGCTAACTGGCGTAGGCAACTGCCCTGTTGCGGAAGGAGCGACCTATGGGGTAATCCTAGCGTAGGCTACCAGCGTGGGCTACCGTATGACAGAGGGGACGACCTGGAGGGTGCGACCTAGGGAGACCTAGCGTAGGCTACCCAGCGTGGGTCGCTGTCACGATTCTATTGAGGACATTGAGCTCATCGTGGTGCATAGTAAGTGCGTCGCGGGCCCTGAGTGATAGTTAGTATGAGTACTAGGAGCATGGGCGGATCGCCTCTGCAGAGTGTTATGTGCATCGGCGTGGATTGCCTTTGCGTGGTGAGGTTATGCATCGGTGCGGATTGCCTTTGCAGGGGAGTGACACGTGCACACATGCATGATTCCTGCTTACTGAGCCTCGGTGGCTCATTCCTTATGTTGTGTGTTGTAGGCACCGACGACCACAGTATGTGATCGCGTTGTAAGACAAGGCCGACCTTTTGAAGCTTCGTGCTGCTTTTGGGGGTGGACGTGTGTGTGTGGGTGGACCTTGAGGCCGGGCGCATAGGAGCTCTTGCTGTGCCGACACACCTTCGCCGTTGTATTAGACCATGTCTGGAACCTGATGTCCAGAACAATGTTCCATTCCATAAATGAAAAAATTTGTACGCTTTTTCGGTGCCCTTCTTTATTTTCTGCCGATAAAGTACAAACGTTTACCATGGAGCGGTATGCAGAATTCTATATCCAAGAGATAGTAAGACTCCATGTGGACACCCTTAACGATAGTTTCAGACCGCGACTCACGGTTTTTCTTTCTAAATTCTGGACGAGTTTACAAAAGGCGTGGGACAAAGTTGGCATTTAGCACAGCATATCATCCGCAAACGGATGGCCAATCCGAGCGGAACGATCCAAACGCTGGAAGATACGCTACGAGCCTGTGTGCTTGATTTCAAAGGCATTGGAGCAAATACCTTCCACTTGTAGAATTCTCGTACAACAACAGTTACCAGAACCACGATTGGGATGGCTCATATGAAGCCTTGTACGGACGAAGTGCAGGTCCCCAGTGCATTGGGATGAAGTCGTGAACGGGCGATGTTAGGCCCAGACATGATACGAGAAATGACGGGAATTATCACAATGATCCGAGAGAGAATGCGTGCGGCGCAAAGCAGGCAGAAAAGTTACGCGTATCGGAGACGTAGACCGCTAGAATTCGAGGTGAATGATTGGGTCTTCGTGAAAGTATCGCCGATGAAGGGCGTGAAAAGGTTTGAAAAGAAAGGGAAGCTAAGCCCTAGGTATATCGGTCCTTTAGGATACTGAAGAGGGTTGCGAGGTGGCATACCGATTAGAACTGCCAGCCTCATTATTGCAAGTGCATGACGTGTTGCACGTCTCAACCCTTCGAAGTACTTAGCTGACCCGAACCACGTGCTAGGAAACGAGTCCCTACATCAGCAATTGAAGCCGAATCTAAGTTAACTAAGAGATTCCGATGGAATATTGATGTACGAGACTAGAAGCTTAGGAATAAGGGTATTCATAGTGAAAGTACTGTGGCGGAACCAGTCCACGGAAGAAGCCACATGGGAACGGAGGACGAAATGAGAATTCGCTATCCCGAGTGGTTTCACACGAGCTGATTTCGGGGGCAAAATCCTCCTTAAGGGGGGGGATGTAGGACCTCGGTCCCCGCAAATTAGTCGGCCAATAAAATTACGTGTGTGCTTTTACGTAATTTCATGATAATTGCGTATAGGTTGAATGTCTATGTGACGCATGATTTTATGCTCGTGAATTATACATGAATTTCACGCAATTAAGTGCCAACGATTTCGTGTTCATCATGACCCTAACTTAGGAAGGGTGATTCTCGGAAATGCCAAGGAATGGCTAATGATAAGTTGGTTTGGGGATTTAGTTACTAATGGGCTAGAACTAGCAATTGGGCTCAATGTGTGAGAGAGGACAAATAGGAGACATAAACCCCTAATTTAAGGGAAACCCATGCCACCCATATCCTATCCAATAAAAATGCAAGAAAATATCTAACAAGATTTTCCCAAACCCCAAACCTCACCTAAGAACTAACGAAAAGCAAGAAGGAAATGAGAAGAGCTGAGACGAATTTTCGAACCAAAAATACCCAAGTAGGTTGAATATCGAAGCTAGTAAGTGAAGCACTCCCGTTACAACTCTTATAATTTCGTAATTTAAGTTACTTAAACATTTAGTCTCGAAAATATATGGGAGAACCGAGAAATTAGGGTGTAGATTTACGGGAAAAACCTTAGTTGAGGAGTAAATAAGTATTTAAGAATTTCTTAGAGATCTTGGTAGATTAACGTATCCTGAGAACTTAGAAATTCTGGGTAGATTGAGTGATGAATGTGATTTCGGGTAGAAATGATCGAAGGCTCGACAGAATCGGGGAAATTACGTAACAAATCGGGTAAATCGCTGCATGAGACAGATCGATCGAAACCAGCCACAAGAGATCAAATCGGGCGAAATCATAATTGAAGCATGCGAAGATCGGCGATTTAGACTACAGAAAAACACGGCGATTTGTAGCGCTCAAAACCCTGAAATCGGGCGATTTCCATGCAAAGCTTAAATCGGACAAGCTGCACATTTGAAGAACTCGGCGATTTCTACCCTTTGAAGACCCCAAATCGGACACATGAAGACGACGTCATAGTGACGAAAAGGCGCGGCGATTTACAAATCGGCCGATGGAACTCCATGCAATCAAATCGGGCCATTTCACATGCAAAGGAAATCGGGCGAAACCAATTTAAGTGAGCACAAATCGGACGAATTAGATAGATGTTACACGTGGCATGGACAGAACAAATCGCCGAACTTGAAGTTAACGAAACAATAATCGGGTAAAGCCTTGCTTGAGATGTGAAAGAAAATCGGGCGAATGGGAGATCCTGAAATCGAGCAAATCGGACAACGAAATTTACTAACTTCACTTAGGAATTAATTGGGCAGGGGACTTAGCCTAGACTTGAAACTAGCGACTTATAGTCCAGCTAAATTATTAAGTTAGATAACTTAGTTCGAACTAATCAAATTATAAAGGCACAACACTAACACATAATATTTATGTCTAAGGTGGTACGTTAGGAGCGAACGAGGAGAATACTAATTGCGCCCGGACGACAGGTAAGTAGAAATCCAACTACGACACACAACTTGTTTACGTGCCTAAATTGCGTGATTACGTGCCTACGTGGTTTCATGAATTCGGGAATTGATTGTAGTATTTTAATATGGTAAGTCCATGTTGCATTTACACTGCATCTGCATATGCATACCCACGTGCACACACGAAATCGTGAGGTAGGGTCGTGGGGCTGAGAGTGCGTATTATTATGTCGCTTGCATGCGACTAAGACCCGTCGATATAGGCCGGTGTGTCGACTCGTAGTTGAGTCACGGACGACTTCTATGGCACCCTATATACGGCGTACGACGCCAGTTTTATGATGAGGCAGGAGGAGCGACCAGGAGGGAGCAACCTAGCTATGCTAGCGTAGGCTAACTGGCGTAGGCAACTGTCCTGTTGGCGGAAGGAGCGACCTAGGGGAATCCTAGCGTAGGCTACCAGCGTGGGCTACCGTATGACAGAGGGGACGACCTGGGAGGGTGCGACCTAGGGAGACCTAGCGTTGGCTACCCAGCGGGGTCGCTGTCACGATCCTATGAGGACATTGAGCTCATAGTGGTGCATGTAAGTGCGTCGCAGGCCATGAGTGATATTAGTATGAGTACTAGGAGCATGGGCGCGGATCGCCTCTGCAGAGTGTTATGTGCATCGGCGTGGATTGCCTTTGCGTGGTGAGGTTATGCATCGGCTCGGATTGCCTTTGCAGGGGAGTGACACGTGCACACATGCATGATTCCTGCTTACTGAGCCTCGGTGGCTCATTCCTTATGTTATGTGTGTAGCACCGACGACCACATATGTGATCACGTTGTAAGACAAGGCCGACCTTTTGAAGCTTCGTGCTGCTTTGGGGGTGGACGTGTGTGTGTGGTGGACCTGTGAGGCCGGGCGCATAGGAGCTCTTGCTGTGCCGACACACCTTCGCCGTTGTAGTTAGACCATGTCTGGAACCTGATGTCCAGAACAATGTTCCATTCCATAATGAAAAAATTTGTACGCTTTTTCGGTGCCCTTCTTTATTTGCAAACTCACTAGGCACGTAGAAATGCGCTAGAATAGGCGGTTAGGAAGTCGGATCGCGACATATGGGTTCAGCCCGTTCTTTGATGACTGGGGAGGCGGCTGGGGAGGTCACGGGCGACACGACAGGTCTTCGTGTTTTCGTTTTTTGTCGCTGCTCGTGTCGGGCCGCCCATTTTGTCGTATATTATCGGTTCTCCATTCTCAAATTCAGTGGCGTCTGACGATTCACTGGTCGATTCACTCACACGACCCTCACTTTCTCTCAGGGTGCTCCGGTTAGGTTCGACTGGGGCTGTTTGAGCCGTAGGAGCAGGTCTGTTGTTTGCCAGGCGATACTCGACCACAACATCGTCTGCTTGATCTGCTAATTGTAGAAGCACCTTTGATGTCATCATTGCTTGGCATTAAGGACCTCAGGAGATGTCCTTAGTCTTGTGAAATGTTAAACTCTTCAATACTGGTGCCGGGTATTTCTGTGCATGTGGAATGCGTGGCATCTCTTGGTGCTCTGCCATGAAGTCATGGATGAGAAGGGGTAGCCACCTCAAATATGGAGCGACCTGTGTCTTCTTTGCACTACCACGGTGGTAAACCTAGTCATTCCAAATGAGCTTAGCAAAGTCGATCCTCTTGCTGAAATCATGGCATGGTACATGGTAGGGTGTTCGTATTGCATCTATCGAACCGCTAAGTTCGGGACAGGCATTTGTTGACTATGCCGAACAGTGTTTTCCAAGGATGAGGTATGCCTCCCAGCTTGTAGTTAGAGAGATGATTGAGTGTAGGTACATGACCGACCTGCTTGAGATCGTGCAGGAAATCCTCATCCGTTGGAAGGGCCTCGAACTCTGGAAGCATCGAGAGGCGAAGAACTCTTCGAAGAACAGCCTTGGTTAGTATTACTTCGGTCTCGTGTGTTGGTTACCCGGTGTCCCCTGAGATGCCACGTCCCCGGGAACGGTGCGAACAAAAATTTTTTGGGTTCCCCCATTGCCCTCGTAGCTCGGATCAGAATAGTACCACATAGACAGGCAATAGGGCACTAGATCGTAGAGAATTACTAGTTATTAGCGCGGAGTGGCAGCTCCTCGATCTTTTTTCAAGACTTCGTCGATGGTGGTGGATGGCACTAGATCGTCACGCCGACCTACCACAGAATCAGTTCTCTGAAGATAGCTAGAGAGAACTGAGCCGTCGCATGGGAGAAACGTGTGTGTCTTCGTGTGTGTTTTTGTGCCTTTGGTTGATTTCGAAAATCACCTCTTTTTCTCTCTTTTGGAGCATGAAATTCTTAGCCTATTTAAAGGCGTGGATTCGATATCTTAGTCCTTAAAGTGTGATAGATTTTTGCAAATCTTACTCTCTTTTGAATTTCAAAACCACACTTAAGGAAAACTTGCTATTATCAGAAAACTAACTTAAATACCAAGTCAAACTAAGTATATTTAAATATGGTATGGAATTCAAAATGTAATCCTAGATTAATTTCGAAATTTAAATAAATAATATTCCAAATATTTTTACTCCTATTTATTTATATCAAATATTCCAAAAATACCCTCAAAGGCATATTTCGAAATTAGCTTAATGTGAAATACAATTCATCCTCAAGCCATTAAGCACTTGGCCAAGCCCAAGTCTTAAAGTTAGTTTCATAAGAAGTCCAACTTCGATCCAGTAAATAGCCCGAGGCCCACTAAGCCGTGGCCCAACGGCCCAAGGCCCGCTAAGGCCCAAAATACTTTCTCTACTTATCAGTACACGTTGATGATCCTTTTTAAGCCCGACTCTCTAGTTCGACTCAATCGGCAAGGAATCCAAGAGTCCGGTAGTTACCTACTCAATCCCGCAGTACAGGACCGCAACCCGATTTCGAGTGCGAATTCGACCCAATTTTTATCCCAGAACCGCACTATAGATAACAGTGCTACGTATAAACTTCTTCAGCTGTGTCCCAATCAAATGAGAGCCATGGTCATGTCAAACTCACTAAACTCGATCTATGATAAAGCGGAGACGAGGCAAATTACCAAACTACCCTCCATGTCTCACATGAGTTAGTTCAATACCTGGTCAATGATTTCGTAATTTCCCATCGCCGTCCTCATAAGACACTTATCTCGATTACTTGCGAGACCGTGAATCCGTATCGGTGGTCTAAGCCGGAAATCACAACTCGTCATCAAGACCGCATCTGGGCCCCGCTGACCCATGCAACAACAAAACGAGTCGAGGGAACCAGTGAAGGTCGAGACTTTGAAGTCAACTCCATCAAAGCCCCTTCGGTCTAAGGTTCACGTAGACTACTATATGTTGTCGTTGGTCATTGACACTCCTTGAGTAATAAGCGATGTACGACCGTACGACCCGTGAGTCAGTGTCCATGAAACGAGTCAATCCCTTGATTCGATTTGTATCACGTGATGACCTCCGGTCCATGCGAGATATCGACACATGATAGTCAGCGACAAATAAGCCGTGATCGTTATCCAGCACCCAACTGGAGCTCAGGCTTACGGACTTTAATGTTCGAGGTTAAGAGTCCACTGGTGCCTTCCTCTGTCGTACCCATTGAGAACAGTGATCAACTTGACAGATTTGGATTTATTCTTTTATTACTTTACCGATGCTAAGTAAGACTCTTAATCCAATAAACGAACAATGCCTTCCATTAACACACGAAAATATCTTATTACACAAACGATCGAATGATAAATAGTCTACTTGCCCTATACAATCTAATCCTCGTATAGCATTCGAGGGCATTTCCTAACAATCTCCCACTTGCACTCAATGCATGCGCTGCAGTATCTAATACCCATCTTTTCGAGATGTCTAGCCAGCACTGCCTGCGATAGAGGCTTGGTGAACGGGTCGGCCACGTTTTCCGCATCGCAATCTTCTGCACAACTATGTAGCCATTCTCACAATTCCACATAACACGTGGTACTTTCTTTCTATATGTTTGGACCTGCTGTGAGATCTCGTTTCGCCTGAGCAATAGCGCCAGTATTGTCACCCACAATGGCAATGGCCTATCTGCTACAGAAACGACACAAGTTCTTCCAAGAACTTTATATCTAAACACCTTCCTTAGCTGCCTCTGAAGCCGCTATATACTCGCTTCGCAGGTGGAATCTGCAGTAGTAATCTGTTTGGAACTTTTCCAGACACTGCTCCCCGTTGAGCATAAAGACAAATCCTGAAGTGGATTTTCGGTCGTCCACGTCAGACTGGAATCCTGAAATTCGTATACCCTTCCACTTCCAATTCTCCATTACCATAGACCATCATCATATCATTAGTCCGTCTGATGTACTTGACGATAGTCTTGACTGCTGTCCAATGTTCCTTACCAGGGTCAGCCTTAACCGACTGACTACGCTTACAACGTATCCAGTCAGTTCCTGCGAGAGCATCGCGTACATCAAGCTACCCACTGTGGATGCGTAGGGGATTCCATTCATATTTTCCGCTCCAACTCCCTTGAGAGCTCATAGCCTTGAGAGGTGATCCACATGTCGCACAGGCAGGAACCCTTTCTTAGAGTTGTCCATATTATATCGCTTCAGGACATTCTCTAAGTAAAGGGCCTGGGAGAGTACATACGATTCGCTCTATCTCTATAAAGGCGAATTCCCAAGACGTAGGTAGCTTCTCCCAGTCTTTCATGGAGAATTCAGTCGAAAGCCCCGCTTTCACCATTGAAAGCATCCAATATGATTTCCTATCGAAAGGATGTTGTCCCACATACAATACGAGGAAAGATATTTGCTCCCACTGCTTTGCTTGTAGATGCAAGGTTCGTCTTCGTTCTTCAAGAGTCCGTGGCCCTTGACCACTTCATCGAACCGAAGATTCCAGCTTCTGGAGGCTTGATTGAGTCCATAAATGAACTTGTTCAATTTGGCACACCTTATGAGCATCTCCTTGCGATGTAAAACCCTTGGGCTGCTCCATATATATTTCCTCCTTGAGGTATCCATTCAGGAACGCAGTTTTCACATCCATATGCCAGATCTCATAGTCTTAGTGTCCAGCTATCGCAAGCAATGTTCGAAGGACTTCATCATAGCGACAAGCGAAATGGTCTTCTCATAGTCAATGCCATTTTTGACTATACCCTTTCTCGCCACAAGCATAGCTTTGTATGTGTCAACCATCCTCAGATCCAATCTTTCTCTTGGTATCCATTTACACCCTGGTTTTAAAACATTTGGGAGGTCTGCTTTTCTTGCATAGAATCCATTTCGGCTTGCATAGCTATAAGCAATTTCTCCGAAGCTTTATCCCTGATTGCCTGGTCATAGGTACTGGGATCATCTCCGACGTTCCCTTCCATCGCAACAACCTCGTGCTCGATGTGGACCATCCCGTATCTCTCAGGCTGGCGAGATACTCTAACCCAACCTGCGCAACTCAGCTTGCGTCTCGGAATGCTCTACTTGTCATCTGACACTGGAGTCTGTGAAAGCGCTTCTGATGACTCTCCAAGAGTTACTTCGCGACCCGCTCCACCTTCTCGAACGAACTCTTCTTCGAGAAAGTGGGCCTGAAGGGCTACAACGATTCTCTGCTCATCGTGAAGTAAAATTGGTATCCGATGGAATCCTCAGGATACCCAACAAAACGTCCTTTCACAGCCTTCGATTCTAGTTTATCTGTCTTGAGCTTTTTCACGAATGCGGCAACCCCAAACTCTAATGTGATTCAAGCTCGGTCTTCGTCCTGTCCATATCTGATACGGAAACGATCGACATGCATTGTAGGATATCTATTCAGAATGTGTGCCGCTGTCAACAGGGCATGACCCCAAAATGATATGGACAGGTCTGTACAGCTCAGCATAGATCTAACCTTATCCAACAGAGTTTGATTCTGGATTCAACACACCGTTCAACTGCGGTGTTCCGGCAGTGTCATCTGTGAAATGATCCCGTTCTCTTCAAGAACTCGTCAAACTCGAGGCTCATGTACTCGTGCCTCGATCTGACCGAACGGCTTTGATGCTCTTTTCAGTCTGATTTTCCACCAAGGCCTTGCAAACTTTGAACCATTCAAAAGTATCAGACTAGTGCTTCATGATACATCTTGCCAAAGCGAGAGCGATCATCAGTGAAGGTAACGAAATAATGGAAGTTACCGCGAACCGCTACCGAACGTACGCAAACATCCATGTGGATCAAACCGAGAAGCTCTGCGGCTCTCGCAGAAGTCCCTGTAAAGGGCGACTTGGTAATCTTTTCAAAGATTCGCAAGTCGGAATAAGGTCAGACCCAAGCGGCTCTAAATGTCGGTTTCCTCCAACTCGAGAGTCTTCTGTTCTCCAGCGTGACCGAGTCGAAGATGCCACAGTAGTCTCGAGTTCGACTCCAATTTTGTTTGTTGGTGATTGTATTCACAGTTTTTGTTTATCTTCGACATTTAGATAATATGTTCCATTCAGTAAACTTGCACTTCTGCCACAATATTTCAAAATAAATATTGCATATATTATTACTAAAACGGAACTCGTAACCCATTTCCGCTAGGGATAGAAACAATATTCTAAGCCCCTTGGGCAAAATTAAACAATCGGAAAGCAGTAACTCTGTCTAGTAGATAACGAGAGTTCTTGATCCAATGTGGGTCGCCGGCACACTATGCCCCTTCCTACGTTGATCATGATCTCTCGGTTCGAAAACACAGATGTGAGCACTAGCTTCCGAGTCTAAGATCCACGAAGCGGGATATACTGTCATAGAATAATTAGTTTTCTAAAACGTAAAGTTCTTTACCTGAGGCGGCTAGCTTTGGGCATCGCGCTTCCAATGGCCAAGCTCATTGCAGTGAAGGCTTTGTCCGTTGGCTTGGCACCTTTTGTACACGTTCTTCTTGGCCTTGCCTTTCGAAATTCGTCTTTGGCTTAGTGGGCTTGTCCGAATTTTCTTTCTACTCGACCCTCGAGTCTTAGCATTCACGACAAGAACAACTTCCTTTCCTTTCACCTTCTTCATCTGAGTTTGCCCGCGCCGACAACAGGTTCATCAACTCATTCAACGTCATCACGGCCTTGTTCAGATTAAAGTTCACAATGAACGAATTGAAGAAAGGTGGAGCGACTGAAGTATCAGATCATTCTGGAGCTTATTATCCATGATAAAGTCAGTGCTCGAGTCTTTCGATCCAATCGATCATCTTGAGCACATGCTCTCCAACGTCACTACCCTCAGCCATCTTGAGCCACTCCCCGTAGTTTGGTCCAACCAAACAATTTCTCTCAAGCAGCATAGTAATAATGTTCGTCATCGCAGTAAATAGAAAGAACGTAAAGCTGCAGAAAATAAAGATCTAGTTAGGTTTATCTTATCATTCATCAAGCACAACAAGGACTTTTCGTTTCGCTTGACTCCCATATTTTTCTCGAAACACTATCCTCCTGAGAAGAGTTTCAGAAACCTCGTTGAAGTTTCATAGTGGAATTGATGTCCCCGCCTCAACTAGATTCGCCTCAGCCTTTAACGCAATATTTGGCTCATATAATCTTATCGAAGTTACGGAGCTTTAACCCTCAGCCATTAAATGGCCCTTTAAGGCTTTGAGCGTGAAGCCCTAACGCAGCTGCCGCGACTCAAATTGCTCAGTCGTCAAACATGCCGGAGAGCCACGACGGAGAAGCCGCTAGCATGGATCCTAGCTGAGCTGGCCGTCGCGCCCACGCGCGCGTGTTCATCTTACGGCTTCTTCGTCGCCTCAGCCCCTTCGTGACGGAGCCTTGCTGGGAGAGATCACCCCGCCGCAGCGTTCCGCCAGAGCTTGGGTCGCTCGTGCGGCTGTCTCGCGCAGCTTGCACCACGCGCGCCGTCGCAGTCTGCGGCCAAAGTCGCGGATGATCTCTGCGTGCCGCCGCCCCTTGCAGCGGCGCTGCCCGGGGCCGGTGCCTAAGCCACCATGGCTGGCCTGGTTCCGGAGTACGAGGCAGATCGGGCTGCTCGAAGCAGCCCGATCCCGCGGCTGCAGCGTCACTGCACCGCTCGCAGCCCTCGCGCAATGCGCGGCTGCCCGGATCCCGTCGCCGCACGGGTCTCGGTCTGATCCGGGTTTCTCGTCCGTCCGTACCGCACGAGTTGATGGTCGTGGGTTGGCACGATTGCATCAGGGAGCCCAAAAAACGATCGAACCGTGTCTGTGTTTCGATCGTCTCCCACACGCCTCGTTTCAATTTAAACACGTTATGATTCCGATGACGAGCGCCCTCTCTGATACCATTGTTCGGTTCCCGGTGTCGCCGGAGATGCCACGTCCCTGGGAATGGTGCGGAACAAATATTTTCTGGGTTCCCCCATTGCCCTCGTAGCTCGGATCAAAATAGTAACACATAGACATGCAATAGGACGGGTCAAACCGTAGAGAATTAAAAGTTGACGCGAGTGGCAGCTCCTCGTCCTTTTCTTCAAGACTTCGTCGATGGTGGTGGGGGCACTAGATCGTCACGCCGACCTTGCAGTGTACCACGGAATCAGTTCTCTGAAGATGGCTAGGGAGAACTGAGCCGTCGCGTGGGAGAAATGTGGTGCTTCGGTGTGAGTTTTGTGCCTTTGTTGATTTCTAAATCACCTTTGTTTCTCTCTTTTGGAGCCACAAATTTCTTAACCTATTTAAAGGCTGGATTTCGATATCTTAGTCCTTAAAGTGTGAGTTCCAATCTTAATCTCTTTGAATTCCAAATCCAAACTTAAGGAAACTTGCTATTATTAGAAACTAACTTAAATACCAAGTCAAACTAGTATATTTAAATATGGTATGGAATTCGAAACTGAAATCCCAGATTAATTTCGAAATTTAAATAAATAATTTCCAAATATTTTATTCCATATTTATTTATATTAATAAGCAAATTCCGAAAATACCCTCAAAGGCATATTTCGAAATTAGCTTAAGGTGAGATCCAATTTTATCCTCAAGCCTATGAAGCACTTGGCCAAGCCCAACTCTTAAAGTTAGTTTCATAAGAAGTGCAAATTCAATCCAGTAAATGGCTCGAGGCCCGTTAAGGCGTGGCCCAACGGCCCAAGGCCCGTTAAGGCCCAAAACATTTGCTCTCCTTATCAGTACACGTTAATGATCCTTTTTAAGCCTGAGTCTCTAGGTTCGACTCAATCGGCAAGGAGAAGAATCCAAGAGTCCGGTAGTTACCTACCGAATCCCGCAGTACCGGACCGTAACTCAATTCGTGTGTGAATTTCGACCAAGTCTGTTATCCAGAACCTCACTATAGATAACAGTGCTACGTATAAACCCTACAGCTGTGTCTAATCAAGTTAGAGTCATGGTCTATGTCAACTCACTAAACTCGAATCTATGATAAAACGGAGACGAGGCAATTACCAAACTACCCTCCATGTCTCACATGAGTTAGTTCAATACCGTGGCCAAGGATTTCGTAATTTCTCGTCGCCGTCCTCATAGGACAGTTACCTCAATTACTTGCAATACTGTGAATCCATACTCGATGGTCTAACCCCGGCAATCAGAAATCGTCATCAAGACCGCATCTAGCCCGCTGACCCATGCAACAACAAATCGGGTCGAGGGGAACCAGTGAAAGTCGTGATTCGAAGTCAACTCCATCAAGCCCTTTCGGTCTAAGGTTCACATAGACTACTATATTGTTGTCGTCAGTCATTGACACTCCTTGAGTAATATGTTCGACCGTACGACCCGTGAGTCAGTGTCCATGAAACGAGTCAATCCATTGATTCATTTGTATCACAAGTCATGACCTCCGCTTCCAAGCGAGATATCGGCACACGATAGATCATCGACAAATAAGCCGTGATCGGTTTCCAGCACCCAACTGGAGCCTCAGGCTTACGGACTTTTATGTTCGAGTTAATAGTCCACTGGTGCCTTCCTCGCTTGTACCAATGGAGAACAGTGTAACTCACACATTGGATTTGTTGATTATTACTTTACCGGATGCTAAGTAAAGAACTCTTATATCCAATAAACAAACAATGCCTTTCATTAAACAACAACGAAAATATCTTATTATACAAAAGTCGAATGATAATAGTATAATGCCCTATAGAACCTAATCCTCGTATAGCATTCGAGGGCAGTCCTAACATCGTGGATTGTGGTTTCAGCTTGACCGTGATTTTGCATGTGTTTCGTTGAAGTGTGCCCCAAAACTGTTGAAGGTACACTTCGGGGACTTGGTTGTTGAGTGTGAGAGCTGGCCACAATAGATGTCCTTTCAGAATAACTATAATAACTTCGTCTGTTCACTTGAATGAGTTCGGGTCTAAGCCAAAGTTATTTCCCTTTATGAGTACCCATTTCTCTTTCGAGTATGGGGTAGTTCAAGATGAAGATGAAGCCATTTCTTCTTTTTGTGGATTTGGACAAAAGATGGCATGATTAGTCATAGAAGGAAGAGAAGATTAACCTTTATCTTCCGAGTACATGTGGTTTTCGAGGATGTGTTGTGGTGATGAGTTTGAAGATTTTTTAAATGTATGTTGATATTGAATTCTGAATGTATAGTGTGAAGAGGAAAATTAAAGTTCGAATTAGCTGAAGTACGAGGGTGAATCGTATTTAAGACATATGTTTATCGTGACGGGCGTTTGACTATTTATCTATCTATGAAATTGTTTTCTTCGCTTTAATATGTCTATGTGTTAAAGTGAATGTGTGGAAATCGTTTAGGGCGACAGCTAAACAACGTTAGCCTCATGGGAAAAATTTTCAAAGTATCGAAAAGCATGATGTTGTCGAAAATTTCTAAGTATCGAAAATAATTTCTGGAATACGAAATTGATCTTCGAAAAATGTTTGGGACTTGCGAAGTATCGAAAAGTTTTTTGGGTTTCGTAGAAACTGGCTTTTCGAAAAATGTGAGTTCGAAATTTGGTTAAGTTTAGGTTTGTTCGAATATGTGTTTCAAACTTTCAATGATTTGAAACAAATTCGCGAAAGCCTTGTGTATGAGTTTAACTTTCGAATTGTGAAATTTGGTAAATTTCCTAGGTGTCGATTATGAAGTTCGAAAGCTTGGATTCGAAAATATATTCGAAAGGAGTGTGGTTTCAAAAGAAAGCTGATGTGAGAATGGTTTTTCGAAATGCATGATGCTTCGAAAAATTTCAGTGTCAAAGCTCGAAAAATTGTGTTGGAAGTGTGTAAGTTCGAAATTGCTTTCGAAGTACGTGAGTTTTCGAAAGGTTGAACTTCGAATATATTTTTTTCGACAGGATGATGTTGTGAAAAATCAGATTTTCGAAATCTTGGTTTGTGAAATTTTCCGAAGTATTGAGTTTCGAGAATCGTCGGGTTCGAAAATAATTTTCGAAGCCGATTTTCGAAAGCTGGATTTCGAAAATTGAGATTTTCAAAGTAAATTTTCGAAATGATTTTTGCGAAATGAGTTACCTATTCAAGTAAATCTGATTTTGAAAGGCATGGCTTTGAAAAAATTTTTTCTGGTAACGAAAGCTGATTTTCGAAAGTGAGCTTTCGAAAGTCGGGATTTTCGAAGCATATTTTCGAAGTTACTTAAAGTTTTTTCGAAAGTCATGGCCTTGAAAATAATTTTTGAGATCTATTTCTCTAAAGTTGGCTTTCGGAAATGAAGATTTTCGAAGCGATTTTCCAAGCGTTTTTTGAACAAAATTTCGATCAAAAACTAAAACCCTAGCATGCGAAAACTTAAAATCAACGAAATCAAATGAAATTTTCTGCAAAACCTGTCACAGAATTCGATTATCACCCTAAGAACGTCGATCAGACTCGATTAAACAACAAATAAAACACATAATTAACACTTTTTTGAGAAGGCGATTTGCAAAAAAGCGTAAATATGTGAAACAAATCGATTCTCAGCGAAAAACTGTGAAATTTGGGCCGATTGCGGATGTTCAAAAGGAAGGAATATACCGTAATTACGAAGTTTTGAGGTTGTAAGTTATTTTCAAAGAGGGATAGGTTTTCGCAATCGTTTCTCGAGTGTTTGATTTTTTGAGTAAAATTCTAATGGCGAAAAGCCCATTCAAACCCCATTTTGGAACAGTGATTGTG
Source organism: Craterostigma plantagineum (assembly GCA_027422505.1). Taxonomy (NCBI): domain Eukaryota; kingdom Viridiplantae; phylum Streptophyta; class Magnoliopsida; order Lamiales; family Linderniaceae; genus Craterostigma; species Craterostigma plantagineum. The sequence continues at coordinate 5,624 of JAPQWV010002009.1, read as the reverse complement.
TGTCACAAATTTGCAGTTGCGAATAATTTGAAGTTTCGAAATAGATATGACTTAGAAAATCAAAATAAATTTCTACTCCCCTTACAAATTCAAAGTTGGTCCCCTAAAAATATGAAGATTTGAGATTTTCCTCATAAATGATTTGGCGAATGGACACTAGTAGTTTAAAAAATTTCTCCCCTGAATTTTGTAAATAAAGCTCCCCATAGACGTAACCACACGTATAAAATATTTAGACTTTATAAAAGACTAGGGAGGCACAATCACTAAGTTCCTCGGTTCAGCATGCCTAACTCAGATACATGAAATGAAATAGTTTTTCATCCAAGGCCTTAGTAAAAAGTCGGCTAGCTGAACCTCCGTGGTTACGAAGTACATAGCAATTGCGCGTTTTTCCACGTGATCTTTTTAAAGTGATACCTAAGATCTATGCGCTTAGTGCATGAAAGGTGAACATGATTGATTACATGTAATAGCTATGACGCTCTTCGGGTCACTATAAATAAGAACATTATTAAAATCAAAGCCGTAATCCTGTAGTTGTGTTCGCAACCACAGGATTTGTGAGCAACAGCTGGCAGCAGCGACGTACTCCGCCTCGGCGGTTGAGGTGGACACACAATTTTTGTTTCTTAGATACCCACTCTCACTAGTTATACACATAAGAACTGTAAACTTCCTAATGTTCTTTTTATGTCCATTCTACATCCTGCAAAATCTGTGTCGGTGTGACCAAGTATTCAAAGTTGGAATTTTTGGGAAACCATTGTTCGAGCGTCTGTTCCTTTGAGGTACTTCACGATCCTCTTCAGGGCTACCATGTGCGACTCCTTTGGTCTGCTTGGAATCGAGCACAAAAGCATGTCGCGAACATGATGCGGTCTGCTGCCGTCAAGTATAGAATGAACCGGTGATCCTCGATATGAATTGAATGGCCTTCCAGCTGGATCAGAGTCGAGTTTGCATGTTGTGGACATCGGAGAGCTCTTCGTTTGGGAGTCATCCATGTTGTACGTCTTGGGTATATCAGGATGACTGATTAATAAAGATCACGTCTGGAAGTTGTCTAACTTGTAGTCATAGGAAGAATTGAGTTCTCCCATCATGCTCATCTCAAACTTGGTCTTTATGAGATCACCGATGCACTTGGGATTAATGGACTCCAAAAATGATGTCATGATCTACACAAGAAGCATGTCTGATCTCTGTCATGTGAAGAAAGGGTTGTGTCGATCATCCCTTCGGTAAAGCCTGAATTGAAAGTCTGAGAGCAACTCGTACGGTGCTGTTTGAGTCTGTATAGTGCCTTCTCGAGGAAGTACACATAGTCAGGGTGTGTTTCGCTTACAAAACCTTCAGCTGATCGCGTAGACTTCCTCTTCCAGAACGCTGTTTGAACAGGCTGTCTTGACATCCATTTGTAAACAATGAAGTTCTTGTGAGTAGCTAAGGCAAGGAATAGTCGGATGTCCTCGATTCGAGACTGGTGCGAAAGTTCCGTCGTAGTCGATTCATTCTTGTTAGTTGTAGCCTTTTGCACTAACCCCGCCTGTTCCTTATGATAGTTTCCATCTTCATCTCGTTTATTTTTAAAGACCCACTTTGTGCCAATAATTGTTTTGCCTGGGAGTTTTGAAACTATCTCCACTTTGAGTCGTTCGAAACGATCGATTTCATTTGCATAGCTTTTATCCAATCTGGATCAGCTAGCGCTTCTATGATCTTGTTTGGTTCATTCTGACTTAGAAGCAAACATACAGATTCTTGTTTGTAGTTGAGGATCTCGTGCTTACTCCATGATTTGGATCTCCATTAATTTGAGACGTTGGATGAGATCGCGTCCATTTCCTTTATGAGGAAGTGGTTGAGTTAATTCTTCAGGCTTGGTTCTTCACTCATATCTGTCTCTTGGGTATTGGAGTCTTCAGTTGGGGTCGTGCTTCTGCAACTGAGTTATCTGGTGGGAGTTCTTCAGTGTTAGTGTTGTAGTTGGGAGTGTAGTGGCTAGAGGTTGAACTTGATGCCGTTTGATCAGCTTCAGTTGTTTCTTTACAGTTGGCGCTGTCTCGTCACTATTTGGTTGTTTTGAGGTTTGACTAAGGACACTTGCAGAGATTTTGATGCAATACTAGTATCGAATTGGCTTTTAAGTGATGATAATAGTAACATTTCACTCTCAACGTGAAAAGCCATCCCTCAGACTCTATGGTTCGGCGCAACTCAGACATTTCCTTGACTAATGACGGTACATATGCATTATTAGTATCAGGTTTTTTTCTAAGCTTGAGGACTCGTTTCGCCAGCTATTGCTTCAAACGGAGGTACAAGGCATCTAAGTAATCATGAGACAAAGGTATTTCCCTCGTCTTGTAACTCTCATTATGTTTGTCATAATCAGGCGATATTTTAGCTGCTGCCTTACCATCTCTTTTAGTGTCTTCAGTATCATTTCTAGAGCTTTTGTGAAAGGCATAAGATCTGGTATCGTGAGACCACTATATTGAATGTTGTACAGGGGTAACGGTCTTTTCACTATGGTTCACTAGCCGGTACAAAAACCAATCCCTCTCGAGGATTGTAGAATCTATTGTCTTTGGTTGTTCAGAAATCGTTTGATCAATTTGCCCTCTCTTAGTCAGAATATCCTCAAACTCATAATCTGGCCTTTGAATTCCAACCTCCCTATCATCAAGTTATACTCACAAGTTTTAGTGATTCACTCATTTTCGCTCTTCCTAAGACTTTCTGTTAATCACTACTTTTTAGTTTTCTATTTCATTGTCACGACTCTGCGACTCTCATTTGAGTTTCTTCAAGCTACAATATAGAGATGTATTTCTTGTAAGCGTTCGAGGAAGTCATTTCGGTTATTCTCCAATCGAGCCTCTATTGTCGTTATAGTACTGTCGTGATCTGTAGAGGCATTTTTGGCTCGCTTAGATAGTTACTCAAATCATTAACTTTTAATCTGATTCAGCTAAGTTGGCCTCAGAATTTGTTAAACTATTTTCTGGCCTAATAACATTTCACGTGTCACAGCTAAATGGCTTGAGTGTTAGCTAATTTATTTTCTGATTTAATGCTTTTCCTTCTTTAGATTACTGGATTCCTACAAGTTCAAATATGAATAAGGGTAATAGGTTCTACCTTATTCCTGAGGTCGACTCCTCGTCTTCACCATAGCTTTCTTTCTGGTTGAATCTCATCCTGGTCTGATTCAGCCCCCTCCACTAGTGCCATCAGTGCAACATTCTCGGGCTCGCTTTTGGAGGATCTTCTAGCCAATGGTCTTGTCGACCATCATGATACTCTAGTTTTTTCTTTTCAGCAGTTGTAACTTCCTTGTATAATTTTATCTTTGTCCTTCTTCTTTGGAAGAAGCAGTCTTAGCAAAGTGACCTGGCTTGCCGCAGTTTAGCACTTGTTACGTTCAGCGGTATTCTTTGTCTCAGTCTGCTGGAGAAATCTGGATGGTGTCTGGGGCTAGAGGAGGTTCTTTGTCTGCTTGCAGACAACGATGCTTTCTTCAAAAATTTATGCCCATCATCTTTGTTATGAAAAGCCATCTGTTTCTCGTTGAACTCAGGGTCTGATCCTGATCCGAGTCTTCACTCTCGGGGTGGGGTAGGTGGCTTGACTGACTTGGCTTTTCCCGAACGAGAGTTCATTCTGATTGTGTTGCCCGTTACGAGTGCAAGAAAGTCACTCTTTGTAGTGCTCCTTTTTCTTCAGAAGCTTCGTGATGAACTCGGCATGTTGCTCTTGACTTTCGTAGATACTGTGTATATCTTTTGGCCTAGATCCTTGTTTAGCTTGAAATTTTCTCCACTATGGCAGCAATGAGGTGAGGACCTTGACGTTTGGCTCCATTGTAGTCTTTGTCACGTTAATCTTCCTCAGTTCATTTACTTGTATCATGAATATATGATAAGTCTCGCCTAGCTGTTATCCTATTCTTGCTTTGAACAATCATAGGCAGCGAGTGTGTTAGCTTTCCTAGTTCGCTCTCTGACGTCTGTTCCAAGCATCAGTTTGGTTACTTCGTTCCAATGTCTCTTGCGTGCTCAAAACTATCGACTTGAAGGAGAATATCGTTGGGCAATGATTGGATGAGATCATTTTTGGCAAGCAGATCAGTTCTAGCTCTCCTTTTTCCATCTTGTTGTACTCATAAGGACCCTTTGAGTTTGCGTCCGCTGAGAAATTGGGGTTTGTTTTTTATCTTCTGGGATAGTTATCTAGAATTGAACGGGTCCTTTTTTCTAAAAGAGCGAATGATCTCAGCTCTCCATTCTCTTTGATTTCAAGAAAGTTCAGGAACTGCTTCTCTAGATTGGGAATTCACCGCGTGTGAGGATTGGTGCTCGAACGTCGCTTCCCATAAAAGAGTGTGTCCATTGTTTGATTGGGGTGTGTGAATCCTGACGTGTGTGATTGGAGTTTGATATATATGTATTTAAGTGAGAAGTTTAATTTTTGTAGCTGTTAATCTAAGGTGTTTTTGAAATTTTCGGACTTTCGAAATTCTGTTGCGAGAATCTGCTTGCGAAAATGTGGTTTAGAAATTTTAAGGTTTCGAAATGTTGAGTGTATTTTTGAAATGTTTTTCTCGAGAAAGTTTCAAAGTCAAGTATGCGAAACTATTTTTCGAGGTGTAGGTTTTTCCAAAAAAAAAATAAGGTTGCAAAAATTATTTTCGAATGAGCGCATCAAAGAATTTTCGAATGCTTTTAAGTATGGTTTCGGAAGATTATTGAAGGCAGATGCTTAAAAAAGAAGTCGAAAGTAAATGATTTCGAAATGTATTTTAGAACGGTGAGATTTTCGATATGCAGTGCGGTTTCAAACGTTTTCGAAAGTTTTATTTAAGTATGGTTTCGAGAATGCAATTTTGAGGAGATTTTCGAGAGATGTCAAGTTGCGAAATAATTTGCATAAGAGATTTCAGAAAGTGGGTGCGGTGCGAAATGTTTTTCCGAATGAAGTTATTTTCGAAAATGAGTGTGGTTTCGAAAATTATTTTCGAAGAGTAATATTTTCGAAAGTCGTTGAGTTGCGACTATAGTTTTTTCAAAAGATAATTTCGAAAGTTAATGACATGCGAAAATATTATTTTCGAAAGAAGAATTTCTCAAAGTCAATGTGATTCAAATTATTTTAGATATGTTAGATTTTCGAATGTGAGTGACGTGTCGAAAATTATTTTCTAATGGAGGCCTTGTGAGATGTTTTTTCGAAAGATTTTCGGTTTGTGAATTTCGAAAGATGGTATTTTCGAGAATGAGTGCTTTCGAAAAATGTTTTCGAAGTGTGATTTTTTCAAATATTGAATTTTTGAAAGGTGAACGATGTTGAGAAAAAGATTCTCGAAGAATTTTTTTCGAATGAGGTGAGCTCTTGAAAATTATTTTCGAAGGAGATTTCGAAAGCAATTTCGAAGGAAATTTTCGTTCGAAAATTTTGAAATGAATTAGGATTCTCGAAACAAATTTTCTAGGTTGCGAAAAACATATGCCAAAACCTGAAAACCTCGTTTTTGCTCTAAAATCACTCAACTTGTTATATATTCCTGGGGTCCTTTCACTGAATTACTCGAAATTGTTCCTATAATGTTAGGAAATATT
>JAPQWV010002008.1:0-66585 GCA_027422505.1 Craterostigma plantagineum | reverse complement strand
AGGTTGCATGGTTACTCTTTTCACATTTTATGCATATCACTTATTTATTTTCATTCTTGTAGTAAATCCCACTAAGGATATATTATTAGTTTTTCTTCAACACATGTCATGCTCTCAAAGTGTGACTCATATGCCACCTCAAGCAATGTGGCATGCTAGAAATTGTACACATGTCCAAGACCAAGTCAACATGCAAATATTTCATTTTGGCCCTTTAGGTTTCTAAATTCTCAATTTAGTCCCTCAATTTTAAGTAATAAAATAATTAAATCCAATCTAATTATTTTAATTACAATTGAGCCTCATTTAGTTAATTAATTAAGCACTTAAAACAATCTTAAGTCCTAATTATTCCCGTGACCGTCACCGGAATTTAACTAAATTATCGACACCTCGTGTCAACTATGCCACTACCTCAACGAATCTCATTCGTTAGGTTCTAGAGAAAAGCCCGCCGTTTTCGTTCAAGTTCATTACCATTTTTAAGCGCGACTCTCTAGGTCCGTCTCAACTGGCACGGGAGGAATCCGCGAGTCCCGGTATTCGCCTAGCCAATCCCGCGGTACCGGACAGATCCCAGTTGAGAACGAATTTTGATCTAATCGAAATTCGGGCGAACCGACTATAGTGTATACATTTAAATAACTCTTACGCCTTTCACTTGCGTCCCGGTTAGGTGAGAGCCATGTAAATGTCAAACTCACTAACCTAACACTATGTTATAATCGAGACTCAACCGATTATTTAAACTCCGCTCCGTATCTAATACGAGCGAGCTTTCCAAGCTTCGGCCGAAGGCTTTACAATCGTCGTTCTCCAATTACCTCATAGGACGTTAACCTATACGAATATAGGCAGTGAATCCCAATAGCAGTCAAAGCCCGGCAATCACCTCCGTAAAGTCAGTTGCGTTTCGTCGCTGGCCCGTGTCCCATTTCCGAACACTTGCGGACCTAGCCAACTAGCGACAAACCGAAATCGCGAAAGCAAATCCGTCAGTGACCCTATCGGTCTGAGGCTGCTATAGTCATTCGTTCAATCATTGACAACATCCTAGTCATGTGATCAAGACGAATACGAGCCGAATGTCCGAATACGCGATCTCTCCGATCACCGATATCTTCATCACGACCCACAACCTCTCAGGTAATCGGTGACACTACCGATACTATGTGGTCGTCAATGAATAAGTCATATTCGGATATCTAGTCACCCACCTAGAATCCTTAGACTTACGGACTTTTTATTTAATGCTGAGATAAGGACCGTCCGGTGTCTCCTCCCTCGTCCCCACGAGAATCAGACGTCCAACTCAAACATTTGGGTGTTATTTATTTATCGCACCGCCAGATGCCAAGCAGACTTTAAATTCGATAAATAAATAATAATGCCTTTATTATAATGAAATAATATTCACTACTTTATTTTAACAGTATATACAGTAAAACTGTCTATCGACCCATACATCATTGTGCGCCCTATACTATTCCTAGTCCTCGCATTCCGAGGGCACACTCCCTAACAGCCTCCCACTTGCACTCGAATGCCATGTGCTGCACCTAATGCCAGTCACAATGGTATCGTAGGCCCATCTTGTCCAGATGTTGTTCCATAACTGCCTGGGACAAGGGCTTCGTAAGTGGATCCGCCACGTTTTCCGCGGTGGCGATTTTCTGCACGGCGACCATCCCGTTTTCAACGAACTCACGTAATACGTGATATTTTCTCTCAATATGTTTGGACTTGCTATGAGATCGTGGTTCCTTTGCCTGCGCGACTGCACCGCTATTGTCGCACCAAAGTGTAAGCGGTCTGTCCGCAACTGGTACCACAGTAAGTTCCTCCAAGAACTTTTTCATCCAAACAGCTTCTTTAGCTGCCTCTGAGGCTGCTATGTATTCTGCCTCACATGTGGAATCGGCAGTCGTGCTTTGCTTGGAGCTTCTCCAAGACACTGCCCCACTATTGAGCACGAATACAAAACCTGAAGTAGATTTTTGGTCATCCACGTCCGACTGGAAGTCCGAATCGGTATAACCTTCTACTTCTAGTCCCGCTCCTCCATAGACAAGCGTTAAGTCTTTAGTCCGTCTAAGGTACTTGAAGATATTCTTAACGGCTGTCCAGTGTCCTTCACCTGGGTTTGCCTGAAACCGACTAACCACGCTCACAGTGTAGGCAATGTCCGGTCGTGTGCACAACATCGCGTACATCAGACTACCCACTGCAGACGCATAGGGTATCCCACTCATCCTTCGTCGGTCTTCCTCACTTTGAGGTGACATTGATTTCGACAAATGGATCCCATGTCGCATAGGTAAGAACCCTCTCTTAGAGTCATCCATTCTGAATTTTTTCAGGATTTTCTCTAAGTAAAGGGCCTGAGATAAGCCGATCGTTCTGTTCGCTCGATCCCTGAACAAGCGAATACCAAGTATATACGTCGCTTCTCCCAGATCTTTCATGGAGAATTCGGTTGAAAGCCATGCTTTCACCGACGAGAGCATCCCGATGTCGTTTCCAATCAAAAGGATATCATCCACGTACAATACAAGGAACGACACCATACTCCCACTACTCTTTCTGTAGACACATGGCTCGTCTACGTTTTTCTCGAATCCGAAGTTCCGAACTGCTTCATCGAAACGTAGGTTCCAACTACGAGAGGCCTGTTTCAGTCCGTAAATGGACCGATTCAGTTTGCACACTTTGTGAGCATCTGCATGCGACTCAAAACCTTTTGGCTGTTCCATATAAATCTCCTCCTTGAGGAATCCATTAAGGAACGCCGTTTTGACGTCCATCTGCCAGATTTCATAATCATAGTGCGCAGCTATTGCGAGCATTATGCGGATAGACTTGATCATGGCTACAGGCGAGAAAGTCTCCTCATAGTCGACTCCCTCTTTTTGGTTATAGCCCTTGGCAACCAACCTGGCCTTGTATGTCTCAACTTGTCCGTCAGATCCAATCTTTCTCTTGTATATCCATTTACAACCAATTGGTCTAAAACCGCTCGGTAGGTCTACAAGAGTCCAGACTTTGTTTGAGTACATTGAGTCTATCTCAGCCCGCATAGCTTCAATCCATCTCGTTGAGTCAACATCGGATATAGCTTGATCGAAACTAGCGGGATCTTCTCTTAGAAGTCCCCTAGTCGCAACATAATCGTGTTCAACGTGTGACATGCCATACCGCTCTGGTTGGCGTGGCACCCTTTCAGATCGTCGCAAGACTGCTTCACTCGGACCATCCAATTCCAAATCCTGTGAGGGCGTTTCGGTCGACTGCTCCTCGAGAGTGACCTCTCGGCCAATGCCACAATCTCGAATGAACTCTTCCTCGAGAAAATGTGCGTGTAGGCCCACAATGATCCTCTGATCATCGTGAAAGTAGAATAGGTACCCCATTGAGTTTTCAGGGTAACCTATGAAACGACCTTTCTGAGACCTAGACTCCAATTTGTCTGCCTTCAACTTTTTCACATAGGCCGGGCAACCCCAAATCCTAATATGTGATAAGCTGGGTAAACGGCCAGTCCATATCTCATACGGAATGCCGTTAATAGACTTCGAGGGACACCGGTTTATGGTATAAGCCGCTGTCAAAAGCGCGTATCCCCACAATGACATCGGCAAATCTGTATAGCTTAACATAGAACGAACCATATCTAATAAAGTTCGGTTTCTACGTTCGGCCACGCCATTCAATTGTGGCGTGCCGGGCGGAGTCATATGTGATAATATACCATTCTCCTTCAAGAACTGGTCAAACTCGATACTCATGTACTCGCCTCCTCGATCCGATCGAATGGCTTTAATGAGTTTCGACGTTTGTTTTTCCACCAAAGCCTTATACTCCTTGAACCTTTCAAGTGCATCAGCTTTATACCTCATCAGATACACGAGTCCGTAACGACTGTGATCATCCGTGAAGGTAATAAAATAGTGGAAGTCACCCCGAGCCTTCACATTGAATGGCCCGCAAACGTCCGTGTGAATTAAACCGAGAATTTCCGTGACTCTATTAAATGTCCCGGTGAAGGGTGATCGGGTCATTTTACCTTGGAGGCACGACTCACAAGTCGGATAGGGATCTGATCCCAACGGTTTCAAAATCCCGTTTTTCTCTAACTCATGGATTTTGCGTTCTCCAGTATGCCCTAATCGAAGATGCCACTGGTACCTCGTATTTATTCCTGACTTTCGTTTGTTTGTGACAGTATTCACAGATACGTCGTTCTGGGTGTTTAAATAGTACAAACCATTAAACAGTGTCGCGTTGCCAACATTTTTGTTTCGATACATAATGTGGCATGTATTTTTATTAAAGTTAAATGCATAACCATTCCTGCTCAAAACAGGAATGGAGACGATGTTCTTAAAACCCCTCGGGAGTACAAGACAATCGTACAAACGCAACACATGCCCAGATAACAAAACAAGAGATCTTGATCCGACGTGGCTTGCCGAGAGACTATCCCCGCTTCCCACTCTAACCTCGATCTCTCGCTCCCCAAGCGCTCTACTTGGTCCCAGACCCTGCGTGGACACACAAATGTGAGTACTAGCTCCCGAATCCAATATCCAGGAAGTAGAGTATACAGATGATGAACAAACTGTTTCTAAAACATTAAGTTCCTTACCTGACGCAGCCTGCTCACCCTTGAGCTTCGGACAGTCTCGCTTCCAGTGGCCCAGCGCACCGCAATGCAGACACCTATCCGTCGGCTTTACACCGGTCTGCTTCGATTTCCTAGAAGATTTGTTCTTCTTAGAAACCTTCCCTGTTGGCTTGAGCTTGTTGCCTTCTTCTTTTTGCCTTTCTGGGGCTTCGAAGAGGTGGCGACAAGTGCAGTCTGCTTTGCCTTCTTCATCTGACCTTGCGCCGTTGCTAACTGATTCACCAGATCAGGAAGCGTCAGCGTCATGCCGTTCAGATGATAGTTCACTATGAACGCATTGAAGGACGGAGGCAGAGACTGCAAGATGAGATCGTTTTGTAATTCCCGATCAAATCGGAAATTGAGAGTCTCCAATCTCTCGATCATGGTGATCATGTTCATAACATGTTCGCCAACGTTCTCACCCTCAGACATCCTCGATCTGAAGAGCTGCGACGAAGCCGCATAGCGAGCTGTCCTAGACGTCTCACCGTAAAGCTCTTTCAGATGCTGAACCATCGCTCGAGCGTCAGCCATACCCTCATGACTACGCTGCAGCGTGTTACTCATCGATCCGAGGACATGTGCCTTTACGAGCTGCTCGTCGCGCAGTCGCTTGTCATAAGCGGCACGAGCCTGCTCGGTTGCCCGCGCCCCTGGGGCCGGCGGCAACTCGGAGTCAAGGATATACACTAGGTTCTCAATCTGAAGGAAAATCCTCAGGTTGCGAAGCCAGTCTGAATAGTTTGACCCAGTCAACCTATTCTCCTTGAGCAGTATGTTTAAAGCGACATAACTTACACTAAGAGAAAATGCTGCAGAAAATAAAAGGCCTATTAAGTTGATTGTATAGATCATCAAACGCGAACAAGGACTTCTATTTCGTTTGACTCCCACTATCTTTTCATAAACTCCATTTTCTCCCATTGGATGTTTTGGAAGTTTCGTTGATAACTTCGATAGTGGAGTTGATGTCCCCGTGGGCGGATGCAAACCTCAACCTCTGTCGTTTTATTGGTTTGCAGCGGCCCACGAAGTCGTGCTCCGCACGAATCCGACCTCGTCGAATGTCTCAACTATCTTTGTCTCAGTCAGGGACCCCCGCCGGTAAATCCGGAACAAGGCGGTATGACTGTCTAAGTGCGACCTATCAACTTTGCTCAAAACCGCACACTTGAACCGTACGTTTTACCGCACAGTGTGGTCTTGGCGAGCGGCGGTAACGCACACGAGCCAATCGAAACGAAAACAAATGCAAGGCGCCGGCATACCCCGAACCAAACCTTGCATTTAGGTTTCGTAACAACTTAACCCGAGCTTGATAGAAGACAGGGCATCCAATCCCTTTACTCACTTAGTATTTTATGGGAGTTTGTATTCTCATAGCAAATAAAAATTAAGCACGAGCACATAAATGCGTTAATTAAATTCCTAACCCTAGGAAAGCAATTTAAATGGACAAATGCGCGGGCTATTTCTAAACTGGTCCTATTACATGGGTCGTAAAACGACCGGGTCTTTGATCTCCAAGCGTCGACTCGTCGTCACGCGGGTCGTCGAACCCTTCAATCTCGCCTTGCGTCGAACGGCCGCCATTTTCTAACTTATCTAATAAAGCGAAAAAATACAACACGGGGGAATTATTTCCCGAACAACCCGTAATCCATGTACATACCGGGGGGCAGCAAACGGCCCTTAAACAAATAACCCGGTTAGAACCTAAGCCCGCGTAAATGTCCCACATAAACATGCAACACAGAATTTTGACGCCGGGTGCCCGACCGACGTCACGAGCGACGATAGTCTCCAAACTACGTCGACCGTTCGTTCGCCACATCGGCTTTCGAGGCCTTCGGTCGAACCATGCATGAGCCATAGCTCTGATACCACTGTTGGGGTAGGCCCGATTAATCGACGCCGGCCCCCGAACAGCTCAACGTGGCGATAGCGGAAGCGCGTTTTGAACCGAGCGGCGTAGGGTGCCGAATTTTCGATTTTCAACATCTAAATTCGACCTAACGCCCTTCGGCTTCTCCGAGGGCTCAAGGTACTGCCCTGAGCCTCAGGAGACCACGTCTAATTCGAATTTCCTAAATTCGAATTTATTACAAATTTAGTCTAATTAATAATTTCGTTCCAAACTAGTTCGAACAAAGCGGCAGCCGACAGTGTTTCGACTATTTGGCGACCGAAACGATTTCCGATCGATACCAAATTTTCCAGATTGATTCTACACTTCCCAACGATCGTAACGAGGGGTCTTTCGAATCATTCCGATGTCGTTTGGTATTTTTTACAAAATCAAATCTGTGGTTCGAAATTGTCAATTCGACTAAAGCGGCAGTCTGCCCGTCTTTCGACAGTTTGACAACCGAAATGATTTCCAATCAATACCAAATTTTCCAGATTGATTCTACACTTCCCAACGATCACAACGAGGGGTCTTTCGAATCATTCCGAGGTCGTTTGGTATTTTTCGTAATATCAAATCAGTAGGGTTCGAAATATACCTTCGGCGTACGTGATTACACCTCGGATGAGCGTCGCAGTGCCTAGTCTGATTCCCGGGGCCTCCGGGCTAGATCGTCACGCCGGTATGTCCTTGATCGAACCTCCGAGACTGCTCCCGATGGCTAGAGGCAGTTCGGTTCGGGCGTCGGGCTTCGTCGAACGATCCCGTGGCTTGAGTAGTTCAAAACTTAAGCTCACTTTTGTTCTAATTCTCTAGTATTGTTGAATTGAGTTATTGAGAGCAAGTACCAAGTTTTTCAACTTAGAGCATCTTAGGTTGCATGGTTACTCTTTTCACATTTTATGCATATCACTTATTTATTTTCATTCTTGTAGTAAAATTCCACTAAGGATATATTATTAGTTTTTCTTCAACACATGTCATGCTCTCAAAGTGTGACTCATATGCCACCTCAAGCAATGTGGCATGCTAGAAATTGTACACATGGCCAAGACCAAGTCAACATGTAAATATTTCATTTTGGCCCTTTAGGTTTCTAAATTCTCAATTTAGTCCCTCAATTTTAAGTAATAAAATAATTAAATCCAATCTAATTATTTTAATTACAATTGAGCCTCATTTAGTTAATTAATTAAGCACTTAAAACAATCTTAAGTCCTAATTATTCCCGTGACCGTCACCGGAATTTAACTAAATTATCGACACCTCGTGTCAACTATGCCACTACCTCAACGAATCTCATTCGTTAGGTTCTAGAGAAAAGCCCGCCGTTTTCGTTCAAGTTCATTACCATTTTTAAGCGCGACTCTCTAGGTCCGTCTCAACTGGCACAGGAGGAATCCGCGAGTCCCGGTATTCGCCTAGCCAATCCCGCGGTACCGGACAGATCCCAGTTGAGAACGAATTTTGATCTAATCGAAATTCGGGCGAACCGACTATAGTGTATACATTTAAATAACTCTTACGCCTTTCACTTGCGTCCCGGTTAGGTGAGAGCCATGTAAATGTCAAACTCACTAACCTAACACTATGTTATAATCGAGACCCAACCGATTATTTAAACTCCGCTCCGTATCTAATACGAGCGAGCTTTCCAAGCTTCGGCCGAAGGCTTTACAATCGTCGTTCTCCAATTACCTCATAGGACGTTAACCTATACGAATATAGGCAGTGAATCCCAATAGCAGTCAAAGCCCGGCAATCACCTCCGTAAAGTCAGTTGCGTTTCGTCGCTGGCCCGTGTCCCATTTCCGAACACTTGCGGACCTAGCCAACTAGCGACAAACCGAAATCGCGAAAGCAAATCCGTCAGTGACCCTATCGGTCTGAGGCTGCTATAGTCATTCATTCAATAATTGACAACATCCTAGTCATGTGATCAAGACGAATACGAGCCGAATGTCCGAATACGCGATCTCTCCGATCACCGATATCTTCATCACGACCCACAACCTCTCAGGTAATCGGTGACACTACCGATACTATGTGGTCGTCAATGAATAAGTCATATTCGGATATCTAGTCACCCACCTAGAATCCTTAGACTTACGGACTTTTTATTTAATGCTGAGATAAGGACCGTCCGGTGTCTCCTCCCTCGTCCCCATGAGAATCAGACGTCCAACTCAAACATTTGGGTGTTATTTATTTATCGCACCGCCAGATGCCAAGCAGACTTTAAATTCGATAAATAAATAATAATGCCTTTATTATAATGAAAATAATATTCACTACTTTATTTTAACAGTATATACAGTAAAACTGTCTATCGACCCATACATCATTGTGCGCCCTATGCTATTCCTAGTCCTCGTATGGCATTCCGAGGGCACACTCCCTAACAAAGGATGCTCGGACTGGTTCTCGGATCACCACACCGCTTTGTGGTGAAGCAGTCCTGATCACCAAACCAGTTGTCCCTAAGGTTGGAGAGACAGTGATGGTCGGTGCAATAATAGAAACCGACTGTTGGGGTTGTGCAGATTGAGTCGGTCCCTGAGAAGGGACTGATCCGGTCTTTGCCTTCTTTTTAGGCGCCATGCTCCTTGGCTTCGTGAAAACCTTCTGAAGTGGTTGAGTGTCTTCAGAGGAGGAAGAGGGCTCCAAGACCAGTTTCTTCTTGGATGGTTTGGATGATACCGGTTTGTCAGTGGCTTCTTTCTTCTTGATGGGAGCGGGTGATGTCGGTCGTGCCTGCCAGTGGGTTTCTTCTTTGTCAGCACAGTAGGGCGGTCAGTGGAAGTCTTCTTGGTTGGCTCGGAAACAGCTAGATCCTCAGTAGCTTTTTGTTTTGCCGGTTTCTTGGTAGGTGAGGCCGCCACTACCATTTGTCGGATGATATCACTAGATATGTTGTTCACAAATCCGATCAGCTCAGTCGGACCAACATCAACAACATTGCTCTTGAGGAGAAAAGACAATTGAGGGGCAAAGTTTTCACGAACTGGCAGTATGCCTTTCAGCACCGAGAAGATCACTGAAGACCAGTTAATCTTCATTCCAGTCAGGATGGCCACCATTGCTTGAACCTTATCGCTCGTAAGCATATCAGACGAGCCTGCCTTGGTGTGTGAATGCAAAGTGCGACAAGTAATAATTAAAACGAATACCAAATTACTATCACCGACGTGCGATAGGCAGTGGACCTATCGTTTGTAGTGCAGTAAAGTGAGTAAACGAGTATCGAACACAAGGAATAAATCAAGTACTAGTAGTGACCTATCGACTCGATATTTAGCCTAAGCAAAATACGCAGATTGTTTTATGACTTAACCTAACAGATTACTTCTAACTCAACTAAAGATTATAACACGCTTAAAACTGATACGAAGCTTCAGATAATAAAGATGTGCTTGAGATTCGAATCCCGCTAGGTGTTATCGACTAAGATAATAAAATCGTTCCTACGTGATCTTGACTAGATCACAGTAATTATCCTACCCGCTCGCGAGTTTGCTGTCGCCCTAAACTCGCGGGGATCTAAGATTCAGTAATTACTAACGGCGAGGATCGAGTATTTGCTTTCGCCCTATACTCGATTCCTATCTTCTACGAACGGCCTAAACGTTGTTTAGCTGTCGGCCTAAACGTTTTTCCATACGATTACTTTAACACATAGACATATTAAAGCAACGAAACAAATTCATAGAATGATAAATAGTCAAAACACATAGTCACGGTAATTATAAATCTTAACTACGAAACATCCTAGCGTTCATCTAATCCCAAACACAAAGGGGAATTAGCTACGCATAATAGACGGGAAAACAATGAAAGAAATAAGGAATAAAGGCGAAGAATTCATATTCTTGATATCCGGATGATCTGCGATGGAAGCGTCGATGATTCTTCGTTCTTCGTTCAATTGGGCGTGATTTCGTCGATGATCCGTCTCTTGCGCTCCGGGGACGCGATTCTGCGTTCTTATGTGCTATTTTTCGTCTCTAGAGGGATTAGGGTTGATCTCTGGTCGGTTGTCCCTTTCTGGGTCGAATTTGGGCTTTTTATAGTGAAATTCGACACTGTCACGGCCTGGGACAAGACAGGTCACAGCCGTGACACTCTCGGGGCAAAAATTGAGCTCACTGCCGCTCGTCACGGCGTGGTGCAGCAGTGTCACGGCCGTGACCCACTCAACAGCTTTGCGGCAGTTTGGTATTTCTCTCGGATGGAGGGGTAAACGATGTCCGATTGACCTGAAATTTTAACCATAGATAGAAGACTCGCCAATCTTGATTCTGAGACAAGGGATTCTCAATCCGAGATCTGGATTGAGAGATATGAATTTTCTAATGTTGCTGCTCCTATGGGTCACGGCCTGGTGCAATAAGTGTCACGGCCGTGACCATCTTCATTCCAACTCTCTGCCCAACGTCACGGCCTAGTGCACTATGTGTCACGGCCGTGACAGATGCCTGTTTCCGTCGTTTTTGCTCCGTTTTGCCTCATTTTCGCTCCGTTTCGCCCGAAACTCGTCCAAAGCTCCTTCAATAACAAAATGAGTGTAAATGTAACGAATAAACACATAAATTGATTGCTAAGCTCTTATTATATCCCAATTAAATACTATGATAAATGCATTGAAATGCGTTTATCAAACCTCCCAACACTTAAGCATTTGCTTGTCCTCAAGTAAATGGGAAATCGGATAAGGTATCAAATTAGGATAACGGCACGATTGTTCGCAATTTATCATCAAAGCTAGAAAGCACAAATGGAATCAAGCAAACAATCACGGACATTACACTAATGGCTTACACTTGTTGACCTAAACTTCCTTCACTGCTAATCGAGACTCATACCTCGCAATGATTCACTCAATTCACTCAAGTGTATAGGCTAGCATATGATGAGTCGCTCAATTCGTGCACTAGTCCAACCCCTACCATAAACTTGCAAGTTAATCGCATCTCGACTATTCAAAGTGGCAAGTATAAATCTGAGGGTCTTTTCGGGGAAACGGGTCGAATAATCATGAAGCGAGAAGCATAAATAATGAACACTTAATCTTAGAGCTAGGACACGTGATCGAAAATTATCAAAGAATACAGCATACTCAAACAGACAGTCACACGTCCCAACATAAGACTCGACGTTCTCGCTCCGAAATCCTAGACTTTTCTGCTCGACCCTCTCAACTTAGTTCCCTTTCATTTTTTGCCGTTTCACCTTAGTTACGCTCTATTCCCTAAAAACATCAAGGTTCGGCTTTTGTCGCAAAGAATACATCGTCACAGCGAATGCCGTGTACCTAGGGATACTTATTACCGAGACCTATATCTTGCCAAAGGATTATGGGCAGGCTTATGCAAGGGATCGGGTCATTTCAGAAAACGGTCAAGGGACGAGTCATTTCACGAATAGCAGAGAAGAACATCAAATCAAACACTGGAACAGTAACTTTCAAGTTCGACTTCTGCTTTATTCTAATCAACTCAGGCTCATAAAATCTCTGGAGGTTTATTCGGGTTAGTGGCTTCTATAACATACGAGGTACGCAACAAATAGGCTCAGGCTCAACGTGGCTAACTAATGGGGTTCGTCATGGTTAAGAAAATTTTGGCCCTTGACTTGATCCCTAATGCCCTCATCATTTTCACACTCGCACACCAAAACAGTTTCAACACGCATCAGACAGGCAAGTTCTAGAGAGATATAGACTAGGCACGTCACACAACCAAGAAAAATGAGCGTAAGCTCGTCAGGCTCAAACTCTCACACGAAATAGGGTTATGTGTACGAATCTTTTTAAGCAGTGCTATATCTATTCAGGCAGACATGATTCGATCAGTCATGCATATCCTAATTGCTCACAAGAATTCATAATAATGTAGACTAACTCGAGATAATGCGCAAAAATCGTGCCTGAATTCAATAATCCATGCCTTTCAACGAAATTTATAGCTCACAGACACGTCATAAAAAATTAAATTTTTCACGTAAGTTTTCAACCTAAATTCCCCTCCCCACACTTAAGCCGTACGTTGTCCTCAACGTAAAATTTGAATAAACGAAAGGGAGAAGTAGGTGTAAGAGAACGAAACTTCCCTGACGAAAAATGTTGACGTCGTGACTAAACGCGTGATGATTGTCGTATCGTGACTCGTGATGCCTGACATGACTAAAAGGAAAACTAAACGTACAGAAAAAAAAACATGAATGATAATAATGATAGACATAATAAAAAAATACTAGATAGATAAAACCTGGGTTGCCTCCCAAGAAGCGCTTCCTTTACCGTCTTTAGCCGGACGTGCTTTCGTTCGCTTAGGGTGGCTGGAAGTCGAGGTACAACATCTCTTTTTTGCTTAAGTTTCCCTCGCCTGCATCCATACCCTGGAGGTGTCGCCTTTCGCCGGGCAGCGGTTTCAACTCTAGTGGCGGTCGCTCCTCGACTGGGCTCTTGTCCTTAACTTCTTCGATGCTCTCGTCGATGGCTATGATAGGTTCGTCGATCTCCTCCCCACACTTATCGAATGCCATAATCTTGTGCCTATCATGCTCGCTGACCTGTGATAGACCTTGCACGGAAAAGAGAAAATCGTGCTCAAAGACATCTAAGAAATAGCATTTATCATCTTGCTCGTTGCTCTTTTTCATCGAGTCACTCATACTGAGCGTAACTTTTTCACCGTCTACTGTCACGGTTAATGTTCCATTCCTAACATCTATCATGGTCTCACCTGTAGCTAAGAATGGTCTACCTAGAATTAATGGAACATTTTCATCCTCGTCCATGTCTAAGATCACAAAATCAGCAGGGATAACGAACTTATCGACCTTAACTAGAACATCCTCGATAACACCTAGAGGGTATTTTAATGATCTATCGGCCAGTTGAATATTCATTCTAGTGGGTCGTGGTTCACCTAATCCTAAGCGCTTAAACATGGAGTACGACATTAAATTTATACTAGCGCCTAGATCAGCTAAAGCATGCTCAACAACTAAATCACCTATCAGACAAGGAATAGTAAAACTCCCTGGGTCCTTGAGTTTTTTCGGTATCTTGCTCTGGAGTATCGCCGAGCACTCTCCTCGTAGGTATACCGTGGAGACGTGTTCGAGCTTCCGTCGATTCGTCAGCAAGTCCTTCAGAAACTTAACGAAACTGGGCATCTGCGCAATAGCTTCAACAACCGGTAAGTTAATTTGTAATTCTTTGCACATACCCATGAATCTGCCAATTATCGCTTCTTCTTTGTCCTTCTTCAACCGTGTTGGATAGGGAATCTTCGGCTGGTACGACATCACTAGTGGCCGCTCGTTCTCCCTCGCTTTTTCTATTTCGGGTGCAGCCTCCTCCTTTTTAGGTTGAACCTTCTCTTTTTCAGGTGCAGCTCCCCTCAACCGAGCTAGATATGAGATCTTTGGTTGATACGGCTTCACGAATGGTCGCGTCTTTCTCTCGTCATCCTTGACCTTCTCGACTCCATCGCCCTTACTTTCCTCCACTTCTGGCTCGTCGTGGCCCTCGAAATCGACTTTCTCCTTTAAATATTGCTTGGTGGGAGCTTCTTGTAATTCTCTCCCGCTTCTCAGGATTACCGCATTGCAATACTCCTTGGGGTTTCTCTCGGTGTAGCTCGGGAGTGATCCTTGATTTCGCCCCGCCAGCTGTGCTAATTGGCCCACTTGTTGCTCCAACCTCTTGATCGAGGCGTCTGTATTCTGAGCACGGATGTCATTCGCCTCCATGTACTCCTCCATCTTTGTCATTCGGCTTTCGTGGGCTGCGGTTGTGCTGCTGAAATTCATGAGAAGTGCCTTCATCATGTCCTTCATCTCCCTCATGTCGTCGGATCCTCCTGCGGGCGCATTCTGGTACTGTCGTGGTGGCCCATTTTGGAATCCGGACGGTCGGGGCTGAAATCCTGATGGTCCTTGGCCCTGATGGTTCTGATTCCCGTACGCCAGGTTTGGATGTGCCCGAGGCTGGAAGCTTCGCTGACCACCTTGGTAATTGCCCATATAGTCTATGTGCTCCAGCGGCTGCCCAAGTTGGCATTCTGATGTCTCGTGGGCTGCGCCACAAATTCCGCACAATGGCACGTAAGACGTGTGCTGCGTCGGTGCGATGGTGGTCACGGCGTTCACGGGCTGAGTTTGCCCGGACTTGGGAATTAATGCGCCAATTACCGTCTGCAACTGGGAGTTCGTCGAGGCAATTTGTTGCTGAAGTGCCTCAATTTTAGCGTTAGTGGCCGTCTCCTCGCTCACTCCAAACACACCGGGTGTCTTCATCCTGCCCTGATGAAGCTATTCCTCGAGTAGTCCTCGATCAGATTCCTAGCGTCGGTAGCATTGAGCTTCACGAGTCCTCCTCCTGCGGCTCCGTCTAGCATATGGACAGTCTGGTCATTGAGCCCCTCGTGAAATCGGTTGATCTGGGCTGCCTTCGACATCCCGTACTGTGGGCACCTCTTCAGTAGCGCCTTATATCGCTCCCACACCTCGTAGAGGTTTTTTGAGTCCTTCTGATGGAATAGGGAAATCTCTGTCTTTAACCTTAGCACCTTCGTCAGCGGGAAATAGTGGCCGATAAACGCGGCTCGCAGCTCCTCCCATGTAGTGATTGAGCGAGGTGGCAACATCTCCAGCCAGTCCTTCGCTCTGAACTTCAGGGAGAACGGGAACAACATCAACTTAATTGCATCGCCCGAGACCCCGTTGATCTTGATGGTGTCAGTCACCGTCAGAAAAGCCTTCAGATGGCGGTAGGGATCGTCATCGGGATTGCCCTCAAACTGGACTGTCTGGAAGATCATCTGAAGCCAAGAGTGCTTCAGCTCGAAATTATTGTTCTCTATCGGCGGGATGACAATCGCCGACTCAGTACTGCCTAGCGCGTCATTCCTGAGGAGATCCTGTAGTGATGGCTCCTCCTCGTGGACGGGTACTCTATGGTCCGCCATATCTACTACTGTATCTGGACTAAAAGAAATCGACTCGTAAAAGAAATAACGAAAATAACAATAACTAGAAGAACAAATAACGCCAACAATAATAAAGAAAAGAAAAGGAAAACTTCAAATAAAAATGGCTAAATTACCGAACTACGGTGTTCCTAATATCAATTTATTCCCCGGCAACGGCGCCAAAAACTTGATCGACACGTGGTGTGTGAATGCAAAGTGCGACAAGTAATAATTAAACGAATACCTAATTACTATCACCGACATGCGATAGGCAGTGGACCTATCTTTGTAGTGCACTAAAGTGAGTAAACGAGTATCGAACACAAGGAATAAATCAAGTACTAGTAGTGACCTATCGACTCGATATTTAGCCTAAACAAAATACGCAGATTGTTTTATGACTTAACCTAACAGATTACTTCTAACTCAACTAGAGATTCAAATAACACGCTTAAGACTGATACGAAGCTTCAGATAATAAAGATGTGCTCGAGATTCGAATCCCGCTAGGTGTTATCGACTAAGACAATAAAATCGTTCCTACGTGATCTTGACTAGATCGCAGTAATTATCCTACCCGCTCGCGAGTTTGATGTCGCCCTAAATGCTCGCGGGGATCTAAGCAGTAATTACTAACGGCGAGGATCGAGTATTTGCTTTCGCCCTATATTCGATTCCTATCTTCTACGAACGGCCTAAACGTTGTTTAGCTGTCGCCCTAAACGTTTTTCCATATGATTACTTTAACACATAGACATATTAAAGCAACGAAACAAATTCATAGAATGATAAATAGTCAAAACACATAGTCACGGTAATTATAAATCTTAACTACGAAACATCCTAGCGGCATCTAATCCCAAACACAAAGGGGAATTAGCTACGCATAATAGACGGGAAAACAATGAAAGAAATAAGGAATAAAGGCGAAGAATTCATATTCTTGATATCCGGATGATCTGCGATGGAAGCGTCGATGATTCTTCGTTCTTCGTTCAATTGGGCGTGATTTCGTCGATGATCCGTCTCTTGCGCTCCGGGACGCGATTCTGCGTTCTTATGTGCTATTTTTCGTCTCTAGAGGGATTAGGGTTGATATCTGGTCGGTTGTGCCCTTTCTGGGTCGAATTTGGGCTTTTTATAGTGAAATTCGACACTGTCACGGCCTGGGACAAGACAGGTCACGGCCGTGACACTCTCGGGGCAAAAATTGAGCTCACTGCCGCTCGTCACGGCCTGGTGCAGCAGTGTCACGGCCGTGACCCACTCAACAGCTTTGCGGCAGTTTCGTATTTCTCTCGGATGGAGGGGTAAACGATGTCCGATTGACCTGAAATTTTAACCATAGATAGAAGACTCGCTATCTTGATTCTGACCACAGGGATTCTCAATCCGAGATCTGGATTGAGAGATATGAATTTTCTAATGTTGCTGCTCTTACGGGTCACGGCCTGGTGCAATAAGTGTCACGGCCGTGACCATCTTCATTCCAACTCTCTGCCCAACGTCACGGCCTAGTGCACTATGTGTCACGGCCGTGACACATGCCTGTTTCCGTCGTTTTTGCTCCGTTATGCCTCGTTTTCGCTCCGTTTCGCCCGAAACTCGTCCAAAGCTCCTTCAATAACAAAATGAGTGTAAATGTAATGAATAAACGCATAAATTGATTGCTAAGCTCTTATTATTTCCCAATTAAATACTACGATAAACGCATTGAAATGCGTTTATCACCTGCCTTGCCCAAAACTGCCTTGGCAACCACGTCACGGAGCAAGCGATATTCGGGTTTCAGGACAACCCTCTTATCAGAGTCTTTGAACGATGTCCCTGACAGCGACATCGTGGGCTTCAGTGGTTCTTTCACGTCATCAGAAACATTGATGACGGTCAGTCCTGAGGTGGGCAGATGGAAGAGGTTGGCGAAGTATTCCTCTGATGTTGAACTGATGACCGTTGATGAGACATTGAAAACGGTCTCCCACGATAAGAACGGTGGTGAAGAACTGGTGCAGAGCATCGGGGTAGTATTCTACAGAATAGTTAAGGAAGGTCTGAAGGCCGATTTAATTAGGGCTTCGAGAATCGGACGAAACTCTTCATGATCAGTCTCCGTGCAGTTGTTGAAGTTGATCTGAAGTGCAGTTCTTGTGAGTTCTTTGTGAGCAGGGGCCATTGTTCTGAAGGTGAGGTAGGGTTTTTACGAGGAGTTTGAAGAAATTTGGAGAGAAAGAGATGATTCTGCTTGCGATGTGAGGATAATGATGAAACTTCTCCAATTGATTACGAAACTAAGTCTTTTAGCGGGATAAAGCGTGTCTTTGCATTAAATGCACAAGACGTCTTGTCGCTTAGCTTTCCTCTCACATGGCTGCGATATACCATGCAAACTAGAAATACTTTTTCTTGGATAAAGGAACAGATTACTCGATTTATTTCCGTATCGCTCATGATATATATCATAACTTGGCCATCCATTTCAAGTGCATATATCATATCTCTGCTGTGAGGTACAATACCTGTTGTCAGTGTTCCTTAAAAAGTGCTATGATAAAATGTGTGCAATTGATGACGTATATTTAATAAGAACGATTTCGGTCAGTCACTGGTCAAAGAAGAGGAAATATTTCAGTATCAACACCGTTTAGAAAATATCGGTTTCATGAAAAGGAAAGCAAACCGGTTTGAGAGAGAAGAGAAATATTTGAGATCTTATAAGTGTATTTGTGACGAGGATCAGTTTTAGACGAAACTGTCAGGAATTATGTATTTTGACCAGGAAGAAGGAAATGACTGCTTTAAAGAAGAGAAAGGCTGATTACGACCATCAATTTGCACAATTTGTTGTAGTGTCTAGGTAACCAGTTATATCAATTAATTTGATATAACATTGTCCCCCCTGACTCTATGCTTAGGTTTCTTAGGATAAGTCTAATAGACCTAAGGCATTTCGAAAGAAAAGAAACTTAACTTCTGGTAGTGGCTTGGTCAGGATGTCAGCAACTTGCAGATCGGTTGAAATGTGTTCCAAGCGCACATTCTTCTTCAGCACGTGATCTCGTATTAAATGATGTCTTATCTCAATGTGCTTTGTCCTTGAATGAAATACTGGATTCTGTGTGATGGCAATTGCACTTGTATTGTCACAGAATATCGGGGTATCGGTTTCCTTGATCCCATAATCCTCCAGTTGATGCTGTATCCATAGGATCTGTGAGCAACAACTTCCAGCTGCCAAGTACTCTGCTTCAGCTGTGGATGTGGCTAAACCAAGATGATGTGGACCGCGAAAAACGACTTCTTGATAACGGCAGTTGGACTGGTTGTTCCTTCCCTCGTATCTACTCTGGCGCGGGTCTTTCGCTCCTTGTCTATCACCTCCGTCGAACCTGACACTCACAAACTCCAAAACACGTCGGAAGGGGGCCGGGGTTGGTGCCGGCGTATCCCCTCCGAAGCTTAAGTCAGAAAATGGGTGAGAGATAAGTGCGTTGGCTCGTAAATTAAGTTTCTAGTAGTTTATATGCGTACCTGGAAAGTGAGTTAACCACCACTATTTATACTAACCTCATGTCTTCGTTACCTTGACCCATTCTCCACCCCGGCACGCCCTTTTCGCGGACCTCTCACCGAGAACGTGGTTTTCCTCCACGATCCCACGTTCTCCATGCCTCTTTCTACTCGTGTTTCACCTGCTCGGCGAAACTGCGTTGGTCGGGCGTCCTCTTCTGGTCATCTTCATTCCACTCGGCTTATCCCTTGCCTCCCCGATCGGATCCCCTCATCGCCCGAGGAGTCCTAGCCTGGCGTATCCCTGCTTCTATTCCTCACATCCTCGATCAGCTCACTCCCGCAAAAGATTCCTGCCCCGTCCTGTCCGTTGCTCTTTTCCTCTTGGGGCCCGATGATTCCTCTCCTCTCCTTGTCGGGAACGACTACCCCGACTTGGCGGCTCCTGATCGGGCTACCTCTAGTCCTGTTGGAGCCTTTTCTCTCGGGTTATCCTCACCCGGTCGGGGTCTCCTATCGGACTCCCTCCTATTTCCTTCGCGCCTTGCTGCTCGCGGGAGTTCTTTGATGGTTAACGTTATTTTACCGTTGGCTATAAAACCCGAGGGTAACAATAGTCCCCCCCTAAAATAGTCCAAAAAGAGTGTAACGAGTATTTGGACGTTAGCCATTGGTAAAATAACCGATCGAAAGGTCTTTTGGTCTTTCTCGGGACCTTCTCGGGCGTTCTAATGCCTTTTCCCCGTCCCTTGGTATCCTCTGATTACGCCACGTCGGGATTTCCTTTGGGCGGGAAAGTTGCCGCCCCATCAAATCACTATCAGATCAATCTCGACACGTGGCTTTCGCAGAGAGGCTCGACGTCTCCTCCATCTCTCCCTTATTATTATTATTCTTTTATTTTCCTTATTTTTCGTGCCTTTACCCCTTCTCATAAGATTTTCGATCTTCATCTTCCTCATTTCCTCCTCTTCTTTCACTTAAAAGAAAACCCCAGCGCACCAGGTTTCCCTATTCCAAATCGGCGTCCTGCTTGCTCCTCGCAAATCGTCCGCTCCATCGTCGTTGTCGGTAAGTTATTTTCTCCCCTTCTCAATCGTTATTTTTGTTCCCCTTTGCCTTGATTCTCGCCTTCGTTTTAAGATTTCGTCTTCCCTGTTCTTCGCCATTTTCTTCTGTATTCATTTCATTAGCTGTTTTTAGGGTTTTCGATTTTAGGATTCTGCCTTCCTCCCTCATGAGCCACCCTACGACTTCATCCTCCCCTCATTCGCTTCCAGTTTCGAACCTAGATCAAACAGAATCTCCACCTTCTTCACCATTTTTTGTTTCGTTTCTCGACGCCGTGGAAGCCCTAAATGACTACCCTGACTTGGATATTTTTCGCCCCCAAAAATTGTAGGGTACCCGAGCGAGAAAGCATATCTTCAAGCCTTAGCCGTTTGGACTTCTCAAATGGAAAATCTCCGCGAGCGCGTCAAACTCCCTTGGCACAAAGTAAACGTATCGTCTCTTCGGGAATCTCACATTCCCATGATTGTGGATCGGGCGGGTCTGACCCCCAATTATGAGATGAGAATTCCTGGCCCTCGGGACATGGTTAGTGGACCTCCCGATGGTTTCCATACCTTTTTCCTCGATCAGCTGGATATGGGACTTCGTTTCCCTCTACCCCGATTCCTAGTCGATCTCTGTAATTACTACCAAATTTCCCCCAGTCAACTTACCCCCAACTCGTACAGCCTACTTCTTTCCCTAACCATGCTCATTCACTATTTTCGACTTCCCTTTTCTCTTTCTCTTCTCCTGGCCTTCTAGAAAGTTAACCAAAAAGAACCTGGCAAGTTCTTCTTCTCCTCTATAGCTTCTCGGGAATTCCTCCTCGAGAAACCCTCCTCTCATAAGGGGTGGATGAGGAAGTTTTTCTATGTTCGTTCCCCCGATGGAAGTCCCGAGAACGACATAAGGGGTGGAAGGACCCTCGCCCGAAACCCGACCTCGAGAATTTTGAGCACGAAGGGCCATTACTGGAATAGAACCCACTCCGCAACCTGTTGAAACGAGAAATCAACCAAGGGAGGAAAGGCTAACACTAAAACATAG
This sequence comes from Craterostigma plantagineum, assembly GCA_027422505.1. Taxonomy (NCBI): domain Eukaryota; kingdom Viridiplantae; phylum Streptophyta; class Magnoliopsida; order Lamiales; family Linderniaceae; genus Craterostigma; species Craterostigma plantagineum. The sequence goes on along the minus strand of JAPQWV010002008.1, from coordinate 45,422 downwards.
AAAATGGCGCACCTATGACCCAGGGGAAGACGATCGTCTCAGGAAGGACGCCTGACACCAACTCTCGTACTGAAAAGCGTTGATCCTCGATCCTAGCCAGAAATTACGACAGGGTGTTGGGAGATTCATTTGGGACTAGACATTGCTCCGTCCAGCGTAGTAGAGAGAATCGACGGTCCCGATGCTGAGATAAAGAACGCACGAAGTAGAACTTGTTCATCCATCCCTTGGTGGCAGTAAAGTTGTCATGGAAGACATCGGTGGAAGGCAATAAATCGCGTTTTCCTGTATCCCTCTCGCACACACGAAAGAAGCTGATAATCAACTCAGTGGTGATGGGGAGGTTGACCCACCGCGCGACCGCGGCCAAGGCTAATAGCAAACTGCTTGAATCCGGAGAGATTTGGCCAGGAGAAATATCTAGGGTCTCATATAGGTCTAGGAGAAAGGAGGGAATATGAAACTTAAGGCCCATATCCATCTGGTCAGTGTAAAAGGTGAGAAAACCAAAAGGGGGAGCGAAAGCCACTTGCAAAGGGCCGGGCAACAAGACTTCATAATCAAAAGGAATTCGGGCTTTTTCAAGATATTCCCTAAGAGACGAGGGACTGAGGGTAGACACTTTAGCTCGATGCCAGAGAAGATTGGCCTTGGCACGAACCTCCTCTACCTCAGCGGACCACTTGACCAGGTTTCTGCGATAGTTTTTGTCGTCACCATCTCCACTGGGAAGCGGCGTTCTTACCCCAACAGCAGGAGAAGGGTTCAGGAGCGCCATCTAGGTCGAAAAAAGTTCGCCCAGCCACCGAAGGAGTACCGGTGACATTTTTACCTTTCGAGGAAACAAAAGAAGCCATGAAGAAGTTTGGGAGCGAAGAACTCGAAAACACTGAAGGACAGGAAAATATGGAAAGGGATGAATGAGAAGGAGCAAAGGGCTCCCCGTATATATATAGGGAAGTTCCCTGACGTGAGCGGAAAGTCAGACAATTCAAATTCAAAAGACAGGCACATGGGCAACGTTCAAACCCGGTTGGCAATACATCGGGTCATCCAAACGTTAACATCAGCTGAAGAAAAATCGAATCTTACGCTCGTCATGGCGAGATTCTTTGGCGCAAAAACAGAAAGGTCAAAGATAAATCGACCAAGTCTCCGTCAACCTCGGAAAACTAGGAACAAGTTAAAGGTCAGGAAAACAGGAATAAGGGGCGAAGGGATGAAAAGAAATCCTAGGATAACGAGGCCAAGAAAAGGGCAAGTCGGGAAAGACCACATATCGATTTGCTCGAGGCGAGTGGGGCCAGAATTATCAACATAAAATCAACGGGATAAACGAAATTATTTGGGGAGAAAAGTGAAACACAAGACCCCGAAGTACGCAACGCTTAAGGAGAAAAACCAGACAACGCGGCTAAAAAAGCCCGAAGGCGAAACATTCACGTAATATGCCCCGAGGGGCTATGTTCGGTACATAAAAGAAAGAAGACATATGTATATATACATAAAAGGGTCTTTAGTCATTGCGGTCTTAAAAAAACTGGAAAGGTAAACAAGAAAAATCTCATTCGGCCGATCCGACTTGACCACCTCCCTCACTAGCCTCCCTCTCCTCCTCAGCAACCTCCCCGACCTCGTCCTTCTCCACAGGCTCCTCGGTAGCATCCCCGATCTCAACATCTCCTCCTGGGGTCTCGGTGGCCTCAACATAATCGTCAGCGCCCTCAGGGTTCTGTCTCCGCATCGCCCTCGACCTCTTCAACTTTGAGCTCCTCACCACCTCGTCGCTGCGGGCAGGAGGGGTTAGCATCCTAGGAGGAGGAACCTCGACCCTGGCTCTGGTTTGTAGCCACCGTCATGAGCGTTATGTAGGGCGTGGTTGGCGTCAAGGAAGCCGAAGGAGTGAGAAGAGTGGTCGTATCCATTTTCTCGAAGCTGGGAAAGACACCCATAGAAGCCATGCTTGAACTACTGGAGCATCCCCTTTGCAAAGTCATTCTTCGAGTAGTGGTCTTCCGCCAGCTGTTTTTCCAGAGCTCGACGGACCGCCTCTACATCAGCCCTGAGCTCGTTGGCTCATTTCTTCTCATCCTCAGCCTGACGAAGGTGCTGCTTCACCTCTGCCAGTTACTTCTGAAGAAGCTCCTCTCGACGCTGGCCGGAAGCCTTTTCTTCCTCCATGACTTCGACTTTTTTCTCCAGGGTCTTGTAACTCCCGAAGAGGTGGACCCAACGCTTTATGGCAGCGGATATGAGAACGAGGCCCTGTACAAAGAAAGATCTGACAAAGTCATCAGCAACGAGAACTCCAAAAAAAATGACAGAGACACCAGAACTCACCTGCCCGAAGGTCGCGGAGATAGCATCCCGTATGTCCAGGTTGGGAATGCTGCGTGAACTCCGTTTATTCTCTTCACTTGGGAACTCCTTCAAGAAGTTTCAACATTCAACGGAGGCCGTCTCCTTGAAGAAGCGAGAGGAGGAGGCGTAAAAGATGTCTTGGATCTCTTCGAAGAAATGGCCGCCGAAGTGGTCGCCGGCCTCTTGCTGTTCGCCTTTCTGACCCTCGAGGCGAAAGCAGGGGCCTTTCCCTTCCCTTTCGATTGGGAAGAAGGAGCTGCATGAGTCTGGGAGACGACCTGAACTTCGTCCTCCAGAAAGCATCATGGCAGCGACAGTGGCGATATCCATGCGTTGGGCTGCAAAATCGAAGTGTTAGAATACCTAGGGCAGGGGATCAAGATCTACGGGCTTCGGGTAACGAATATGTGTATACCTTGGTTGGGAGGCACCTCGGTCACCTTTTAACTAAACCCGAAGAGGAAGAGAAGGTCGTCTTTTATGAGTTCGGGGGCTAAAAATCGTCTTTCAACCACTTCCGAAAAAACTGTAGAATATCAATAATAGTTGTGCTTTGATTTAATTAGCTGTTCTTGTAATTAGGGGCGTTAATTGTATTAGTCCTTAGTTTAGGACTTGGTTTATAATCTATACCAAGTATGTTTGGTATAAATAGATGTACAAACAATGAGCTTAATAGAAAAAAAATTAGTCAATTGATCCGAAAGGCTTGCAAATCCAATCCTAGAGAGAGAATCAGAAATCATTCTCTCAATACTCGAATTCTCTCTCGTGTTCTTCATTGGAAGGTTTTCGATCGAAATTATTTTCTACAATTCTAATCGATTTCCTTAGGATTTGAATCTAGGATCGTAGGAGTTGATAATCTAGGACTAACAATTGGTATCAAAGCAGATTCGTTCTGTTTTGAATCAAAATTGTTAGAATTTGGATCGAAAATTTAATTCTGAAACTGTTCCATGCGAAGAACAGTTTTGGCGCGAAAGCCGATTTTCGATCTGATTTGCTCAATTCTGTGCTTAATTGGTTTGAATTTTATGTTTCTGTGCTCATTTTAGATTCGTAGCTGTTTGAACATCATTTTAGCAGATTGAATTTAATCTGAAAGGTCATTGTTCATGCGAAGAACAGTTTGAACACGTTCTGATTTTGCTTAATCGACATGTTTTGCTTCGTAACGTGTTAATTTTGTGTTCGTGCATATTCATCATCTGATTAAGAGCAATTACCTGCAATCTCAGAGTCTAATTCATCGTTTTTGCTTGAATAAGTGTTAAGTGTATTCTGTGTTTTTTTTTGGCGATAACTTCAATTTTTCTCGCTAGGTTCTTCGATCAGGTTAATTTCTCGATAAAAAAAATCGGCGCGAAATTTTTTCTCGATCAGAATACAAAGTCAGACTGAAAGTTGCCTTTATATTTTTCGACGAAGACCAATTTTGACCTTTGCGCGCGCAAAACTTACCGTCGAAAAACTTTTTCGGTCAGACATTCTAAGTTTGACTAAGCGAAAAATCATTTGCGTACGAGAAACTTCTTCAGTCAACGAATTTATTTTGACTCAGCGAGAAACTCACTATACGTGTTGTTTCTTTGCGATCGAAATAAATTCACGACTAAGGAATTTTTCTCGAGCGAAAGATTTTGAACTTTTCTCGCTCGTAAAATTTTTCGCTGACTTTCTCGAACGAGAACAGTAACAGTGACAATTTTTCTCGACGAATTAATTTTTGACCAAACTTTAAATATTGAATCGAAAATAATTCTCGACTGCTTTAATATCAAACGCTACTAACTAATTTGCTACTTGTGAAGAACGTAACATCAGTTCAAATAATCAAAACAACAAACGAAGATCCTACATCAACTCAAAGATAAAATGGATGCCTACTCGCTTGGAAATGATAATCGTCCCCCCGATCCTAAAGAGAGGCGAATATACCGTATGGAGAAGTCGATTTCTAAACTTCATAGAGCTAAAGGAACAGGCAGGAGACCTTCTCTCATCAATCGGAAGGTCCTGCTCAGTTTTGGATAAACGTGCCCGGTGACAACACTGCAAACCCTCCAATTCCTGCCTCTAGGCGACTGAAAGAGCCTAGGGAATATACTGCGGAGGTAAGAGTGAGAGCTAAAGCTGACCTAATAGCCAAGAACACCCTTATGCAAGGTATCTCAAATGATATCAATCGACAGATCGATACTATTCCAACCGCCAAGGTATGTGGGATGAACTGCACAAGATGATGCAACGAACTGAAGTCGGTATCAAGGCCAAGAAGGCAAACATTCTCACAGCTTACGATTCATTCAGAGCTAAACCGGAGGAGTGCTTACACGATCTCTACCAGAGATATCTCACCCTCTTGAATGAGATGAGGAAAATCGAAATCACGAAGACAAACATGGAAACCAACATCAGATTTCTTTCCTATCTGCCCTTAGAATGGAAAAAGATATCCACGCAGATCCGACAGAATAAAGATCTTGAGGAACTGGATATCCATGCCATGTTTGACAATCTCGCATAGCACGAGGAAGACATTAGGGAGATTCAGAAGGAGCAGAAGGGCAAACTTATCGACGACTTAGTTGCCCTAGTCTCGGACAAGAGGAGCTCAAAACTGCGAAAGGAAAATATCGTTAAGCCTCCTACCCCCTCAGTGTCTGAAGTCGAATCAGATTCAGACATGGACCCTAACATGAAAGTGCTGGAAATGCAGCTGGCGTTAATTGGGAAAATGATGAGCAAGCAGTACTTCAAAAAAAAGTCTTCGTCATCAGCCAACCGACTTAGGACCTAAAGTACGAAGAACAAAGAACGTGCACCTGAGACTTCCGAAGTCAAGACGATCAAAGAACCAACCAAATGCTTTAACTGCGGAAAACCTGATCACTTTTCCAGAGAATGCACTCTCCCGAAGAAGAGAGATGCTAATTACTACTCCAGGAAGCTTCAACTCACAAAACAAAAGGAAGCTGCAGTAGCTCTTATGACATAACAAGACCACTGCTCGAGGACACGTCTAGCTCAGAGGAAGAGAATCTTGCCCTAATGGCCCACCTAGACGAACATTCTGACGCCGAAACCTCAAACACGACGGACGAAGACCGTGCATCCAAATCTTCGCAAGAGGTAGTTTCTCCTTCCACATTATTGACCATGTTAGAATCGTATCAATTAGCATACACTAACATGAAACGTGAGCAGAAAAGCGTTAGGGAAGTAGAGAAGCAACTAGTTGAGGCTTAGGAGAAAGTTACTAGTCTTGAATCAGAACTTAGAAGCTCTAATGACAAAATAGAAGAGTTAACTGAGAGCTTAAGACTTAGTGAGACTAGCAACTGTCAAATTAAGAATCCTCCAAAAGAGACAAATGATTTAAAAATTAATGAGTTAGAAGACAGGCTAGAAAATAACTATAATTGCTTGATTAGAAATCTCAATGAGAAAGCTAATCTCAATTGTAGATTAACCGAAGCGACTTCCAAGATCACCCATCTAGAAGCCGAACTAGATAAATCTAATACTAAGGTCGGTGAACTTGTGAAGGAACTAGATGCCTGTAAAGCCGCCAAATTAACGGTGGAAATAACTTTACTCTCTTAGGAGAAGAACGTAAGTAGCTGTACGCTAAAATAAAGAAATTAGACGATATTCTTACGCGAAGGGGACACTCTGAACAGACCATCTTTCTAAATCAGCCCAAGGATATATAATTCTATAATCCCATTGAAGGCTTATGTTTTCACTAACCCTTGTGTCTTAAAGAAAAAAGAAGCTTACGATATAAAGCACATGGGCTTAGGGTAGACACTCTTAGGCACTTCACTAAAGCAGACGATCTGGAGGCTTTAGAATTAGCTAATAGAAAAGCCACACATAGCGCTCAAATCCCCTTCGACTATAAATAACTAAATGACAGCAACGAATCTAGGGAAATACCTTGATGCCTGTCTGTGATAGTTATACCTCCTGAGCCTCACACGGATATCGAGGAAGCTAAAATCATACATTCTAAAATTCTCTTTACAAACCTCCTATCGTGAAGCAGATAGAGGAATTACGAGCTGCCTTAGATAAAGAAAGAGAGAATTTTGAAGCTGAAAAGACAAACTTCCAAAAAGAGATGGAAAATCTCAAAGCTTCCTCCATCTCAAAAGCCATTTCTCACACATCTCCTCCAAAAGAAAACATCATTCTGAAAAGCGTGAAGAAAAAAAAAGCGCCTTCGAAAAATCAGAAAATTAAAAATAAACAGATAAATTCTAACTTTAGTCCTGCTTTGCTTACGTCTATAGGGAGCGTGAGCCAGCACTAGAGTCGAAGGCGAGAGTGTCTAAACTAAAAATAGAGAAGGAGCCCATAGAGTTGATTGCTTTTAAGAATTTATCTCCTGTAAAAATAGATGACACTCGTAGAAATAAAAGAGCTGTTTCCACTCTTAAAATAATTGCTTCTACCTGCTCCTTAAAATCGACCATCTTTAGAAGTCCAAATTTCGAAACAGGCTCTACTTCAGAAATAAAGAAAAATCATTCTAAGACAAACGCTTCTAGGATGACCCGTAGGAAACAAGATCCAGCCATAAAGAAAGTATATGGCGCTTTACATGCTTGTTCTCACCTAAGGTATCCCGTTAAGATCGAATTCCCCAAACACCTTAGGAGACTATCCAATAAAGGATGAAAACCCAAATGGATTCCTAAATCTCCGCCTAAAAAGACAAAAACCGTAAGGCCAAGTCTTTTATAAAGGGCAAACCCAAATCAACTTCTTCGAAGATGACTTGGGTCGCTAAAGCTCCTACTAACAATAATTTAGGAACCAAATCTGAACCAACACCTAAATCTGCTAATCTGCGAGGACCCATTTATAAGTGGGTACCTAAAGCTCTCTAATTATTTTTGCAGATCCATCATGTGTGGTACCTCGACTCTGGTTGCTCCACACACATGACGGGAATACAAGAGCTGCTGAGCAACTACAAAGACCGACCGAATGGAAAAGTCAGATTCGGAAACAACGACTCAGCCCCATACTAGGATTTGGGGACATCATTCTGGAAAATCTGACGATAAAAATATCTCTTACGTTGAAGGCCTCCGCCATAACTTGTTCAGCATAGGCCAATTCTGCGACAAAGGATTCCAGGTGGTCTTCCTTGCTGACCGGTACAGAATATTGGATAGCCAGGACAAAGAACTCCTCCAAGGATTTCGAAATCAAATCTTTAGACGATCAACCTGACGTTCGTGCGGCCTTCGACAGTTTTTGACACTGTTCATTTCTCAGACTGTAATTCAGAGGACAGCTTATAGCATCAAGGTATGTCTCATCTCAACATCAAAGCTCTTCAACGACTATCAAGGAAAAGTTGGTTCATGGTCTACCAACTATTATCCTACAAAAAGAGCATAAGTGTTTCGGCACGTCAACTAGGAAAAATGAAGCGAGCATCTCATTATGTAAAACTAGTTGCCTCCACTTCACGTCATTTGGAATTGTTACATATGGATCTTTGTGAACGTATGCACACAGAGTATTAGTGGGCGGAAGTACGGACTAGTTATCGTTGATGATCACTCCCGCAACACATGGACGAAGTTCCTCCGAACTAAAGATGAGACAGGGGGCTTGATAGTTAATTTCGTGAACACTACTCAGAATTTGCTGCAACATCCGTATATCTTCCAAAACCGGTATTTACGCATGGTCAACTGTATGCTGTATTGTCTCAGGCACATCACAAACAGGAATAAAAATTCTCAGTTGAAAGAAGATGAACGTGAAATCTACATTGTTTACCATGAAGTCTACAACAATTAGGTGAGAGGTTTCCACACTACAGTTTTTTTTAATATAAAAGAGCTCATAGATTCCTCCACTAACTTATTTTCTTAATTTTACAGATTGGCAAGCATCGAATTTCTATGCTGTTTGGGTAGAATTTTGAGCGCTACGGAGATCGTTGACGAAAAGGTACTCTTCCAATATAAAGATTAACAAACATGCATATAGAGATCATCTTTGAAATAGTAATAGAAGTTTCCTTGACAGTTGTATTAGTCCTATATAGTTTAATGCCAAAGCGGGAATTTACAAACATCATATACATGACTTCAGAAACAATTGAGAAAAAACTTCAATGTTCTTATAAGTGATTGGCTAACTTATATCATTCGAAATTCCCATGGAAAGGTTCCGCAACTTCTTTTATTAGAAAACTATAAATTACACGACTGATACGTTACCAGGAAAGATAAAAAAGAGATTAAATCTATGGAAACAAAAATTCTTTCACATCTAGGAAGGTCACGCCGCTCGAGACGACGTCGTTACCGACGTCACAGGCCATAGAAAATTGGCCTTCAGTTGAGAAAACTATGAATTACACGACTGATGCATTACCAGTCGTGCAAAATATAACATACGCTTTAATTATTGACTGCTTCAGAACGTTCCCGGAGGTTAGTATATATCCTTCAAATGAACGACTGGTTCAGTAACGGCCGTGCAACAAAGCGCAAACCCAAAATTGACTGTAATTCAAACGAAAAGATATTTTATTACATTTATCCAAAATCAATGGGTATTACAAATAATTATTACAGAAAATTACTTAATTTAATTACTAACGGTTGTTGTTAATAATAAGAATTTTTTTTGCCTTATCCGGACAATCATTAACATAACGAAAACAGTGCGTTGAGATTTATTTATTTTTTGGTCAGTACGTAATTATATATGCCATTGAGATTGGTGATGATTGTCTATTTGAAAATTATGTTGTTTTCGTCTTATATACCTTATATGTTAATCTGATATGTTTACATATTATTGGCAAACTTATTTAGCTCGAAAACTATGAAAAGTTTGGGAAATTATTTTATGAGAAAACTATGAACACGACTGATACATTACCAGTGGTGTAAAATATGACATACTCTGTAATAACGACTGCTCCAGCAGCGTTCCTGCACTGTAAGTTGTCATCACTGAACATTCTGCCAAAGACGCCGTGAATCATAACAATGCTTCCCAGGTGCGGTAGGAACATAGAAAAGAAGAAAGGAAGGTAATTAATATAAACACTATTAATGATTGTATATGCTGTTGCGAAATTCTCGAAGTACTTATTCCTCTGTTATGTATTTAGTAATGTTAGACAGTGTCTTTAATGTTTTGCGAATCATGTTCTCTGTTATATTCCTCTGTTATTTTACCATATCAGATTTCGGAGATCGGTTTGGTTTAGGTTATGATGACATATACAAACGTCCATTCTAAATATCTATCATCCTGGCCAACTATTATTAGTATTTCGTCTATGTATGGTATGGAGAAGTCATAGACATAAAAAATTAGTCGCTAATATTTATCTAAGACTGGATCAAATGTTTTCGGTGTACACGAATTATTAAGCTATATTTAATGATGTGTTATACTAAATATATTCATATACAATACTGAGTAATATTTGAACAACCTGTCAAAGGTATTCAACAATTTCAATTCATCAACACCTCCTTACAGAACTGCTAAACGTCTGCAATACATTACAAGATTTTACTTCACAGAACTGACAAGATTTACAATAAATTATAGCTTCCAAATACCCGAGTGAAAACTACAGTTGATATATATAACATTAATAGCTTGGCTGTTATGTAATACACGACTGGAAACTGCAGACTGAAACTACACGACTGAATTCTCCAATCATCATTACAAACTGTACTTAACACGAGAACAAACAATGAAATGTTCAGGTTAATGATGATTACTTTCTGAAATTGATAATATTAAACTACCAACCATTAAAAATCTCATAACCTTATTCTTCCAACAAATAGCGATAAATACTCTTACATTTAAATCAATAAAACGGAATTATATACAGCATAAATTGAATTAGATAAAATGAAAACTTCAAAAGCATAACAAAAACTACTCACACATAGAGGAATGTTACAGTTTAAATGGGATTGAGAAACAACCATTTTCTTTTTACCAAGTGCACAAAATATCTAAAATTCCCTACGGTACACGTAATTTGCAAATTAACATTATTGTATTTCTTAGCAAAACTTAATGTTGCTGACGTGTTATGCGGCATCAAAGGAGAAGACTATTTATCTTACTCATCGAAATCAAATTACGAACATTCATGTATCCAATACTCGCTATGGAATGCATTCGGAGATCCCGTCCTAATTTCGTCATTCAATAAACATTAATGAGTGCATACCAAAAGTCGCCTGCAAATTATATGCCTCTTTACTTTCCATCGCATATGACTATATATATGGGAACTTCACAAATGACGAGCCGAAGGTGCTAAATTAAAAAAAAATTGCTATAGAATCTAGATTATCAGCTACAATGCCAACGAGGATCTTTAGTGTGCAATTCAGCAATATGATCATCGTAACAACAGTGACCAGCGAGTCAACCACTATAACGGAATGGCTTCAGCAAGTTGACGTCTCCGTCCTGACACCGGTTGGCCCCGACGTAGAGTGCAGACCGGTTTGGACTCGCGCATAGTCAACAAATCAGCAACTCGGCAATTGTGCATCGACCGTATCATCCAGCTAGCTCATCTCGGCGAAATTGGTGAATTACTCAAGAATTTCATGTTAAACCCAAATGTCACCTTCGTCGGCGTTGGCGTTGTGGAAGATATGGCGAAACTAATCCGCGACAATGCATTATTTAATAACGGGAATGTTGTCAACGTGGCATCTATTGCAAAAGCACGTTGGGCCCCAAGGTATTTCCGAGGACCGGGATTCAAAGAACTAGCTGGGATGATTTGTGGGATGGTGATGAGTAAGCCCAAACACGTGACTTTGAGCAATTGGGAGAACAGAGTTCTTAGCTACGCTCAGATAGAGTATGCATGTATCGATGTCTTTGTTTCTTACTAGATCGGGTACCATCTTCTCAAAGAGTAGTGAATGCAAACCAATCTGTCTAACGCCTTCACTGTTACTCTTAACTTTCAATACGTAAATTTGTAATTACATCGTTCCAGTCTTACGTATTCTTACGAACTTAAAGACATTGGCATTCCAGTGGCGTCTTATAAAAATTTACATTCATAAAATTCACCCAAAGATTTACAATAACTTCCCATTTTCCAAGATTTACTACACGACTGAATTCCAATCATAGAAGATTTACTTCACAACAAGATTTACAATGAACTTAACATTTTTCCAAAATACACGACTGGAAACTACTGTAGTTATATATAACATTCCTATCTTAGGTACTATGTAACACAAGACTGAAAACTACACGACTGAAAGAGAGGAGACTGAAAAGTAGGCGACTGAATCCTCCAACATCATCACAGGCCGTAGTTAAATAAGAACAAACAATAAAGATTATCAACAGCATCAACTCGGTATCGGATTGATATATATTCTAAACCTAAATGGACTTATTTACTTATTGGGTCATGAGCGCAAAAAACCCAATACTAATTCATTCGGCCCAAGAAAGTAAATAACATTTTCATTCGTTCTTATCGTTATAAACCTAAAGCAATTATTGTTCGTCTGAAACAGAAGCCAAAAGAGCCCTAAATAAGAAAATCAAAAGAATGCGAAGAGACGCTTGCAATCGAAGACGAAGCTTCGTTCTTTGCCACTCGCTCGACGGAGTGGAATGCTGATGAAGAAGACCTGGGACCTAGACAGAGCAGTTGGGTTCATATATCAGCAGAACAGACTGAATCTGGGTGACACGTTCGTGCGCTCACCCAATAAAGAAGACATATCTGACTGACCAACGAATTGAAAGAGGAACTTCTCCAACACTTACAAGCAACCAATCCCTACGAACGACGCAGAGGCTCGGGAGAGTGGTACAATGGAGTCTGTTGCAAATTCTTGCCGAAATCAAAATTATTTACCTAATAAAAAATTCACAGGCCAATCGCCTTATCTTTGAGTATCTGTTCATTTTTTGTTCTAGCTAGCTTCCAATGATGTTTTGATAATTTTGTTGTATATTTATTTACTTCCCCCCAGGGAACCACTACTACGAAATATTGTAGAAATCTCAATCAAAGGAAGATGAAGGGTCAAGGGAATGGCTACGAGGATAAATGTTATGAGAAAAGAAAATCAGAAGAACTTCGTTTCATACTTTCTGAGGTCTCTGAACACGGTCCTTACATTATGCCATTTTCTGATGCCTCCGGCTAATTATTTTGCATACTTATTTCCTAGTGGTTACATAAAGAATTTCGTATATGAATTTTGATTCACAAGAAACATTTCAAGATTGGTGAAGAAGTTGGAGATATATACGACTATGTTGCGCCTTGCAATTCCTCTTAAGTGTGTCTCTTAAGTCTTCACATTGATGAAGTTCCAATTAATATCCAATGTGCGTGTATATATTTTTGTATTATCTCAACATTTTGTGGTTGCCAGCTGTAATACGCAAAAGCGAAATGATGCTTAATCATTCTCCACTTGAATATTGTGATGAACTGCGTTTGTCCAATGCGTAAAGTCACTTATGGGTTTTCTATTTTAGGCATCCTGCATATCACCGGAAAAGAGTCTTCACTCGCATCAACGGACCAGTTTTCAGCTCATAAATCTTTGATGACTGAGTTCCCCTGCACATGCGGAGAAGTAGATGGAGTCAACGAACATAACTTGCACAGGAATTGATTTCTAAATCGGTTCAGTTAGAGCCCGAGTTCATGGACCTCGTCTTCTTCCCGCATGTGCAAGGAAGCGTGGATGCAGTTTCTACTGTGACAAGCTGCGAGTGAAAGATCGCCTTCTGTGACTGCATATATGATACAACTTCCTTTTCTACCTTTGCAATTGTTGATTTGGACTACAACGACAACCCTGTTCCTAACGGCTGTTGTGGCCGGGCTCACGCCATTCTGTGAGACTTCTATATATTCGATGAAATGCTTAGCTTAATCATAACCCTTAATGTGCACATTTCTATTTGTGAAAAATCAATTGAGCAAAATTACTTATGGGTTGTCTATATGTAGGCATCCTTTGCAAGCTTCAGGCATTCTACTGCACAGCCCCTGAAAAGAGTCTTCACTATCAGCGGAGGAGTTTTCAGCTTCGCCCAAGCCAAATCAGTTCAGTTAGAGAGCGAGTTCGTAGACACCGCTTACTTCCCCGCTGTGCAAGGAAGTGCGAGCTCTACCGTGACAACATGACCGCAAAGGGAGTCCCGCTAGCCAAATATATTTCACAGACATGGGTATTTTGATGTTTACAATTGTTTACTTAATCTTCAGGTGAAATATGAGGTCTTAAGATGACGTGCTTTAAGTGACAAGCTGACAATGGAAGATGGATTTTTCTTACTACAAATCTTATCGAAATTCCTTTCGTTGTTGACTGAAAAAAATCTTTCGCTCGCACCAGCACACAAGTTTTTAGCTCATGAGTCTTTTAGGACTCAATATCATTGCACAGGCAGAGAAGTAGATGGAGTCACCGAACCTAACTTGAAAAGGAATCAGTTCCTAAGTCAGTTCAGTTACAGCCCAAATTCGTGGACCCCGTCTACTTCCGGCTGTGCAAGGAACCATAAATGATGCCCACTACCCTTCTTCCCACAGGATAAGTGCACGAAGATGTTATTGCATGGAAGGAAGTCGAAAGGTCTGTCGAGGAGTTGACCGACGAGACTCATCACAGCGAATCAATCCCTGGAATCTGCTCACTAATCTCAGACGGAGGCCAAGAAAATCTCACATGGAGGCCACGAGGCAAGTGGACTGCTCAGAAATTTGAAAACTGAGTTACCTGCTTATATGCTGAACAAGGAAGAAGCTGGTGCTAAGATTGAGAATAAGCAGACTGACGGCGATATAGAAGCAGCCATTGATATGGCTAAGAAAGAAGCCGAACAAGTGAAGCTGAGGATCGGAAGTCGCTCAATAAGTTTGTAAAATATGTCTACCTCTTGCTCGGTAGTTTTCAGTACTGCAAATAAAATGTCTCTGATATCTCAACAATACAGTAATAAGTCATCTAGGTCTTCATTAGTAGCATATATTATGTTTGTTTTATAAGTCCAAAACATAGTCTAATAGCAGGTGAATCCCTTCCCCTTAAACCCTAGAGCACTCTCTTCTGATTTATGAATTGTCATAGAATTTCTTTCACTTTCATGAGTGATTTTCTATCGAACGGATTCCATATGCATTGTTCGCCGCATTTGTCCGCTTAATGGGAAGTTCACAATCTTTGGAACTGAGTAAAGTTAAGGTCTTTGCGGTTAGGTTTCTTGATTAGCGGTCTTCCTCATTGATTCCTAATGCTAATGAGTTATCATTATGATGGATGCACCCCAACTGTTTATATGTTCGCGCTATGTACTCAGTACCTTTAATTGCTGTCGTGTATTTTAAATAGTGTTAATATAATTTTTACGTGTAGCAATAAAAAAAGATCGCATTATACATTACAGATTTTTTATATGACATGCGCCATAATATCTAAGGAGTGTATTGTGTACAATGCCAACGTTCATATGATCGTATTCAGTAGTGCAAATTAAATGAATTCTTCCATAGTAGTGGTCAATAGTGCAAATAAAATATATGATGACGCACGACTATGATTAATCACACGACTGCTTCAATAGCAGTCGAGCAAAAATAAGACACAATGCAATATTATTTGATATTTTTACGCGTATAAAAAAAATGATTTGACATTCTTTCCAATACACGATTGAAAAGTTATGGCCCAGATCAAGTAAAATTAATTTTTAATATATCTTGGATAATTTGTAATATAATGCAATATGTTTTATATTATTACACGAACACAAAAATATATTTCGCATTCTTCACAATGTCTTCCTTTTCATTAACACGTCATCAATAAACAACCCGTGCATCGGTTTAAACCTAGTTGTATAAAAAATTGGAACGTGAGTCATTATAACGTGTGTACAAAACGCATTAATCTACATTATCTAACAAATGCACCCCCGTTAAATATGACGTTCATACACCATCACTCTGCATAACGGCGATTACATAAATATCTGAATATAACATAAGTAAGAAAAATAAAATATTACTTCAAAACAGAGGGCATATCCTTGGTTTGTTAATGCTAGGAATACGACGGGAATTTCTGCTATGGTTTAGCAAATCCGCGAGTTTTATATTGAAACCTGGAAAACGAAATTCTGTTTGGGGAAAAATATATGTTTACCATTTATGGCATTTACTTGGCATTCACGTGTTCTAATTTAAAAATACTATTTCGGTGGGGACAAATACTATTGAGGGGACGTAGTTGAATCCAATGGCCCATCGTTTCTTTGAAAATCAACTGAATCCGATCCTATCATCCTCGTCAAAGTGCCACGTGTCATCATCTCAATTTGGGGACACACTTTAACGTCCACTCAGTTGAGTTTGGCTCATATCAACCTGCGATAGCCGGTGAACTTTCGGACAAAAACCGGTTAGTCCGGTGGAACTTTCGATGCTATATAATAGACGCGTGGGTTTAAATAGGCAATTCTTTTTACTGTCTTGGTACGAAGGCACACTCCACATTTACACTGGGTTTTTTGCTTTGTTTTGTTTGTTTTATAAAAACAAAAAAAATATGAGAAGGCTGAGACAATTCGAAAAATTAATTGAAATAGGATTTCAGGGGGAGGAGAATACAATTCATCAAAGATTCGAAGATTGTGGTTTGCTCGATTTATTGTTCAGTGACGGTTATTTTTCGGACATCATTTGTTTTAAGTGTCTTGTGTAGCTAGATTGATCGTCAGAGATATCTGCAATAAAGCTCGATTCTTCGAAGGTTTGTTTGATCATCTGCATTTCTTTCTTATTTCGTTTTTAGATTTGGTTCTTAATTAAGTTGCTTATTCATTTCTTGGAAGTGCCCTTTTGATCATCCTTTGAGCCCAATGTCAAGAATCGCAGATGCATTTCTTCCACATTTTAGATGTCTGTTTTTTAGGACACACATTTTGGAATATTATCTCATTATCTTTGTGAATGGTTCCGTATTATAAGGTGTACTACGTCTAATCGAGCGTCCCTCGTGGGAATGGTTTTAAATGATCGAGTTTACGACGGATTGCACAACGGCCCTCGAGTACCTCGAGCTAAAAGATCTGTTAGGGTGATTATAATCTTATATCTCGAAAGTACTTACTTACGTGAGAAATCTTATGATGTTCACCTTATGTGCGCACTTCTTTATTTGGCACTGATTGACGCAACATAAACATAAGATGTTGTGTGGTATTGGTTGGCACATTTTACGTGGCATTGGTTTAAACCACGTGATATGTTTATGTTGCACCAATCAGTGCTCGCATAAGACTAACACCATAAGATTGCTTCTATTTATGTGCTCGTTTTTTCATATTTTTTCCTCGTGTATTCAGAGGAGGAGGCTTGTCTTGAAAGGAAAAGACAACGGCAAACAAGCTTGTGCATTCGAAATATTGGCGTCTTTGGACAACAACCTTCGAATCGTCGAGGGAGAAAAGTCTTTTCACGGAAGGAACTCAACGGTCACGGAGCTTGTGACCTCTGATTGTTCGGAGAAGGTCGATAATGATTGCATTTGCAAGCTTCGACTCGGGCTTTCTCTTCCATCGTCGTCTGAGGTTAAATCTTGTACTATGTATGAGGGAACTGTTTGTCAAGGGAAATCTTCTCCTTCGATTAGTTCAAGCGTGGAGTTTCCTGCTTATAAGGGTCCGGAAAGTGTACATTTACTTTCTCGGGACCATGATGATGGCTATGACTACTTGGCTCGTTCTGCAAATGATTCCTTCTTTAATACTCCTTTGCGAGTCGCAGAAGGAAGGCTAAAGATGATTTTAGAGGGGAATCATTGTAGGTTTCAGCACGATAAATATAACAAGCACGTTCCCGCCGGTGAATGCTGCTATATCGTTTTAGTACGATGATGCCATCTGTTTTGTTTCGAGGATGTTCTAAGTCATTGATGTTTTTCTTTTCTTTCTTTTTTTTTTCAGGTACAGAGAGCTTCGGCTATACGAACCATCGGAGATCTATTAAGGATTATCCGATAAAAAAGAGGATGCTTTACGAACTTACCAACGTAGGAACGCATAATGATACTGATAGAATCGGACATGGTTCAGCTCAGACGAAAGTGGTTGGAGGTAATAATATTCCGCCGCCCTTTTCTCGTTCTTTCTTATTTGAACATTTTCCCGAGAAAATGATTTTGATTTTCCGTAGAGGGCTCGAAGAAAATCGGCGGATCGACCGACCGTTTTTCCTTCGTAAATAGGAATCACCAACACCAAGGTCAAGGTATGCTTTTCTTTTCTACGATAGATTTCGTGGCGAAATTTGGTAATTTGCTCTACTTTTTGTATCAGTGAAGCTTTTGATTAGGTCGTTTATGGTCCCCGAGCTACGAATTGAGATCCCGGAAACTGCCACTGTGGAATCTCTTAAGGTATTTAAAGTTCCATACAAAGGCAAATAGTTTTTTTTCCTTATGCTTCGTTTGGTATACGGATGACGTGGAAAGAAAAGAAAACGTGTAATAGTATGAGACTCAAAGCGTAATGTATTTCATTTGATGCATTAACATAGTTTTTCTTTGCCTTTCCTACGCACAAATTCCGCGTTCCAAACGGAGGTTCACGGTGCGTTTGATATACTGAACTCGATCTGGACAAGAAAAGTAAATGTTTTATGATACGACATGCGAAGCGTAATGTACAACGATCGGATGCGTATCGTTACATGATCCTTCATTTTCTTTTCTGTGTTGGATTCCGCATACCAAACTCGCCCTTACAGATGAAGATGTAAAAAATTTTTGGTCTTTCGAAATGATATTGACAGAGGGCAGTAATGGAAGCCATAACATTAGAACTCGGCGGCGGGCTCCGAATAGGTACGTCCTCCAAGGTACTGAGATCGAAGACGATAGCAAAACCTTATTACAGAGCGGGATTTCTTATTACAACGCAAAGGATAGCCTCGGCTTTCGTCTCAAGCCCAGTAAACCTCCAAGCCATCCCGCCCCACATCAGCACGTCCAAAGGTTTTATTTTCGAGGATTTGCCAAGCACGTTATGATTGTTTCTTTTTTTTTTTAACTTAGAGTTCTCTATTAGAAGGTATGGTACCACTTCGGCGATTACTCAATACAGTTTGGAGGGAAATTTCGACAGTCATTATTCAGCTCCGCGTTCTTCTGACTTGGTTTTATCGGAAAAAGCTTCCGTTAAATCGAAAGCCATTGTGCCATTGCAAGACGACGATGTGCTTTCTTCTCTGCCTCTTCGGCAATCCAAGCGGTCGGAATCCGCCCAGCGTAGGATTCGTCGGCCCTTTGCCGTTTCTGAGGTCGAAGCTTTGGTTGGAGCCGTCGAGGAGCTCGGGACTGGACGGTAATAAATAATATCTATGCCCGAGAAATAAATGTTAAGCTTAAAGCGTGTGTTTTAAATTTATATATTTATTTACAAACTACGTCTAGGCTGATTTCTTTATTATCTATCTAGCCATAAATACGTGTACTTTTTTTAAATGGGTGTGGTCATGAGAATTCCTATATATATGACCTCTTTGGCCTCTGAGGTCTGCTACCATATCAAATGACCACTTGAACTAAAGCTTAAGCTTGAAACAAGGGTACATATTTTAAATTTTATATATTTTCATTTCCAAAATGTTCTCACACGTTTGGGCTCATTTCTTTATTACCAAGCCTTGGAAAAGCAATTTTATTAAATGATACAGATGTGAGGATTTGTACCCAAATTTCTTTGGCCCCCGAGCTTTGAACGGTCACTTGCCCTAAAATTTAAGCTTAAAAAAAGTGTATCATATTCTAAATTTATATTTAGTTTCCACCAGATATCTCTTTATAGTTCCATCTGAACAGGTAATAACATTGCAACTGCAGGTGGCGCGATGTTAAGCTAAGAGCATTCGACCAAGCAAAGCATCGAACTTACGTAGATTTGAAGGTATGCTAGAGATTACAAACTACATATTTTTCTCCTCGTTTTTCGACCGACGAAAAAAACCATTGTGTCCTTGCAATGCAAAACGAACAAGTGTTTTTCTTTTTTTGTCGAATTTTTTCATTACCAGGATAAGTGGAAAACGTTGGTCCACACGGCGAGAATCTCGCCTCAGCAGAGGCGAGGCGAGCCCGTGCCTCAAGAGCTCTTAGACAGAGTCTTAGCAGCACACGCTTTATGGTCTCAGCAGCTTAATAAGCCGAAAACCTGACAAATTTTTCATATAGCTTCTCCTTCCACTACACTCTGCATTTTTCTAATTTTTTTGAAGTGTTTAACAATAAAACACATTATTACTTAAACGTATATATGTTGAGACATAAAATGATCATACGTGTAATTGCATAGAATTTCATAGCTCTAATAAGAGTTTTGTTGTAGTGAAGACAATTTTTTGCCAAGGGCGCTTCGTGTAGTCAATAAACTTTTATCTGTTTCATATACCGATCTTTTCTATGTATTAATTACTTGGCTTATGTTGTTATATTCCTTTTCTAATAAATAGGATCATTACGGGCTTTTCTTTGTGTAAATGGAGGCTTCTCTCATTCATTATATTTTATGAACTTAAATGATCAATTTGCTCAGAAAAACCATGAATATGGATCTATATTACATATATGAATTCACCTGGAAAAAAAAACACATAAGCTAAAAAACAACATTAAATCCTTCGTCATGCAACGAATCAAAGCTTATACACTTATCAGCTGCTGCACAACAAAACAAAGAACTAAAAAGACAAAAGAAAGATGGATTAATTTAATGTGCCACATTTCATCACAAACACCCGCCGGGAACTTGCTTTCCATAAGACGAGCCATTACATGAGAGCACATAGAAGTTGCTTGGCCGCCCGTCCCATTATACGATAAATCGATGTTTATGAGCTTCACATTCTTACAAGGCATGGCTCCACTGCACTGTAGATTTAGGGCAACCTTAGTGCTCGAAACTCCATGGATGTTCTTGAAGGTAACGTCCCTTATCTGTACCGCCGAGGAAGACGACTTTCCCTGCAATAAAGGAAAAAATGAAAAAGCTTTAGACGAAAGAATATGCAGAGATTTGTTGTTGAGAAAGATAGAGTGAGTGTAGACTTTGACGAAGCAGTTTGCAGATGGGCAATAGAGCTGATCGATGACGATAGGGTTTCTTGTGTTGTCCATGATAAGATCTTGGAAGGTGATGTCCGAAGCAAGGCTGTAAAGAGATGGGGCCCACGTCTTTATCCTCACGCCGTTGTCCGTGCCGACGAAGGTACAGTTGCTGACGTGGATTCCTCTCACGTACTCGCGCTCGTGGCTCCGGCCGAGGCTGCCGACGCTGATTCCGTGGCCAGGGCCGCAGGTGACGTCGGAGATGCGTATTCTACGGCTGCCGGAAACCATGGAGATGCAGTCGTCGCCGGTGGAGATGACGGCGTGGGTGACGGAGATCTTTGAGGAGTCTCCTATTCTGATTCCGTCGGTGTTGGGGCTGTCCGCCGGCGCCGTTAGGCGGAGGTGGGAGATGTTTAGGTTGCTGCTGGCGAAGATGTTGATGTGTGAGTTCTTGCTGTTGATTGATTGGAGGTTTTTGATCTTTGAGTTTGTGACGAAGTCGAATCTCAGCGTCTAGAAAACACGAAAGTAATAATCAAAGTATTAGTCAAAATCATGATAAATTCTTGAAGTCAATAGAATCACATAGAAGACGAGCAGTCGTGACTAAGTGGGACCCAGCGCGTGAGTTAGAATCATATTTTCCAACCGAGAAAAACGGACATTAACTTAAGAGAGACACAACCATTTATTACGTGGGGGAAGAAAGAATCATCTCCAAAAAAACAAGAATTAACAAAATCAATCTCAGTCGCAGTTCAGACGGTCTCCTAAAGAGATCAGAAAAGAAAAATCTTACAGTAGGAAGCTGTCTGCACTGAGGATTCCTCTGACAGTCATTGTACGGCCAGGCGGCGCCGCCTTGGCCGTCCAAAGCGCCGCCGCCCTTCACGACAAGGTTGTCCACGTATCGAAAAGCAATCCACGTGTCGGTGAACATGTTCTTGAGATCCGTCGTGGCTTTCAACGTCCCTTTGATCAGAAAAGCCATCGGCCCATTACATCGTCCCCTGAACTCGACGGAGCCGACGACGAACGTCCCCTTTGGGACCCACAGCCTACCCTTTCCTGGGTATTTGCAAGCATCCCTCCATGCTCTCAGAAAAGCCTATTGATCATCATGAATCATGTGAAGCGCAGTTCATTTCTGCCATGTAATAAACTAAAAATTAGGATTGTCTGTACTAACCCACCTGAGCATTGTCGGTTTTTCCGTCGGAAACGGCGCCGTACTTGACGACGTCGAAGAATCTCGGCTGTGGCCGGAGTAGGGCATTAGCGGCGGCGGGTGAAAGGATGTGTAAGAAGCTAATAAATAGAGCGATATTCAGCGTAGTAATGGCGGTCATATTTCTTCACTCTCTCGCTCTAGATATTTTCTTTCTTTTGTCTTAATCTGAGGAAGTACGTGTGTATATTGATAGATGGATAGATGGTAAAGGCAAAGGCAATAAATTAGCGGTTTGTGCATGTAGTGTAGAGAGAGAGGGGATTTTTAATGCGATTTATTTCATTCCATAACGAACTTAGCTCGTTCAAAATTCATTTAAATCAATTAATGTCGATAGAGTTGTTTTCGGGGTAGAGTAGAGACGATGAGGAGTTATTATGGGACGTTTGGATTTCTTAAGAAAATGTCATATCTGAGCGGGATAAAATGTAACATGAAAAATCATTTATAAGAAATATAATACCATGGAAAGTTTTCTAAATTCTTATTTTGATGGAAGATTATTTTGTAGCAAGTAAGTAGATGATTATATGATAAAGCATCTCCCAAATTTAGATGGGCATGTTTTAGTAAGAAGGAAAAAGAAAATTCATTGCGGCGAGCTGATTTAATGTAGAAGTAGGTGTGGTAATGGTTAACTCTATCAGCGACTGAATATCTTCTTTCTTTAGTTTGTGTTTGTTACGATCTAAGGACGTGGATAGATGGATGGCAAGGGAAAGCAATAAATTAGCGGTTAGTGCAATAAATTAGTAGGATTTATCATTCCATAAAATTACCATTAAATGCCAGAAATTTAAATTTATATTCGGGTAGTAAGAAAGGTGAAGCGAAGAGAATGATGATGATGATCAGAAGTGATTACGGGACAGTTTCTGACATTTGGATTTCATACTTTGCATGTTAGAAAACGTTAATGCGGAGTGGATAATGCTTACTATGAAAAAAGATCTAAATATTATCTACAAAAAGTAATTGATCTACATTACATTATTGATTGACCTCTCCCAAATTTTGATCGATCCGTTGGGAAATAAAAAAGAAGTCAATTTAATAGGTGAATGCCTAAATCTTCCTCGTAAGTTTCATAGATCATCCTTCTAATGGAACAAGACTGATGTTAATCACAGTTTTATGCAGAGATAACACACAGTTGAAACTATAAATAAGACTGAGAAAGCTTTTACAAGTAAACGGATGTCCTAATCACAGTTTTATGCAGAGATAAGACACAGTTGAAACTATAAATAAGATTGAGAAAGTTTTATTAGTGTAAGACCATCTCCAACAGTTAACCGCAAACGCAAACGCATTTTGCAGTAATAACCATATTTTGCAGTAACTATTCTCCAACAGTTAACTGCAAACGCAAACGCAAAGAAATATTCCTGTAATATTCCCTTTCATACCAACTTTGTACCTTTTCAATATCACCCCTATATTTTACTACTTTATAAACTAACCACAATATTCTTTTAATTTTG
The DNA here is from genome assembly GCA_027422505.1 of Craterostigma plantagineum. NCBI lineage: Eukaryota > Viridiplantae > Streptophyta > Magnoliopsida > Lamiales > Linderniaceae > Craterostigma > Craterostigma plantagineum. The sequence continues at coordinate 22,170 of JAPQWV010002008.1, read as the reverse complement.
ATGTCATTATTTATACATATTACAAACATAGAACAAAATACTAATTAAAATACCGAAATTACACAACATAACAATTGAAATACATTGAGATACACGTCGTACAAATAAAAGATAAATAATTATTAAGTCTCGGAATTAGTGTATTCTGTTGGGGTTGTCGAAATCACGAGCAATAAAAACGCCAATCAACCAACGACAAAAGCGAAAAATAACACGCCAACTTTTAACGTGGAAAACCCGAAACGGAAAAACCACGGGATCGCTCTCCCGATCCAAGGAAATAGTCCACTATAATCGCGTCCGACGATTACAACGACAACAACTCCTCCCGAGAACGTCTCGGGGTAATCACAACCCAAAAACACATCAAATCACTACACCAACAAGAGGAGCAATCACAACATCGAGTTACAAACTCGGAATACCAAGAGTCGTCGAGCTACAAGCTGGAATATACGAAGGGGTCAAATGAGTTACCACCAACAAATGAGAAACCCAACGATCTGAAACGGTGGATGCGTAGAGCACGCCGAGGCGACTTTTACTATGAAGTTTCAGCAAAATCCGAGCACCGGAGCGTTCGGATCGAAGCTTTTTATCTTCTCCTTCTTTTCTTCTTTTTCTCTCTTTCTTTCTTCTTCCTCTCATTTGTTCGTGCGTGTGTTGTGTGTGTTGTATGTTTTTTTTGTACATAATAATATATACATAATGGGCCACCCAATATATGGGCCGGACCCAATAAAACTTCCCCTTCGGCTCATATGGTGGGCTCAAGCAAGCCCGCTTTCTGCCGACAGGTCTTGAGCTTCTCCTTCGGCAAAATCTTCGTCAACATATCTGATCCGTTCTCGCCGTGTGTACCTTCGCCAAATACAACTGCTTCGACTCGAGCACATCTCGAACCCAATGGTATCTGACGTCAATATGCTTGGATCTCGAATGGAAAGACGAGTTCTTGGAGAGGTGGATGACACTCTGAGTATCGTGTAAACAACGTACTTGTGCTGCCGCAGACCAAGTTCTTCAAGAAACTTCTTCATCCACAAAGCTTCTTTGCAACCCTCAATTGCAATTTACTCGGCTTCTGTGGTGGATAGCGCAACGCACTTCTGCAGCCATGACACAGCTCCCCCTGCAAAAGTCATCAAAAAACCTGAAATAAATTTTCTGGAGTCAATATCACCTGCCATGTCTGAATCGGTATATCCAACTAGCATAGGATATCCGCTGCCAAAAAAGTCTTCGAAGTGCCTCTGCGATATCCCAATATCCACTTTACGGCTTCCCAGTGCTCTTTCCCCGATTAGAGAGATAACGGCTAATGATACCAACGGCATGGGCAATGTCGGGTCGAGTACAAACCATGGCATACATCAAACTGCCGACCGCAGACTGATAAGGAATCTGCTCATGTCAGCCTTCTCTTTCTCACTTTTCGAGCATTTCTCAGATGACAATTTGAAATGACCTGCAAGTGGAGAACAAACTGCCTTGACCTGAATCTTCTAACCCAACATAAATAGACTGTCTGAATGAATACTGTTAAGTTTAAGAAATATGGGTACGTAAGGTAGTCAAAATAATAAACTACCGAAACAAATAAATAAGATACATGGTTTATGTCTTAAAAGGATTTTTTTAAAGTAAATAGCCTTTGACCTGATCATATTTAAGAAATTAGCACCCAATATCCGATTATACCTTTGTACCTTAATAATTCTTTGTAAAAGACTGTTTTACCCTTATTTAATGGCAATCAACAACCCCAACAACACATTACGAAAGATTACAAGGGTTTGCAGGTTTTCCTGTAACGAATCTGAAGCATCAGACCCGTGACAGAACAGTAAAAGTAAAAAAGCAACCATTATCAAAATTTAATTATTCTCCTCTGTACACAAGTCATTCTCCTCTGTATTCCATATAGTGTCCCTGCAACTCAAAAATGCAATCCGACAATTGCAATCAACGACAGACCCCAAAAAGTGAAGGTATTTGTTCTACTAATCGTCTTCTTCAATTTAACGCGGGTAGGAGATCGGGGAATGACGCAGCGAACCCTAATTTGATGTAGACTCATGGTTGCAAGCACATGACCCACGCTACTGCAAAGCATATGACCTGTGCTTGCAAGCGTAAGTAGCTTGTAAACGCATCGGATCCCAGCTTGCAAGCATAGGACCCACACTTGCAAGCATTCGACCCGTGCTTGAAAGCATAGGACTTGTGCTTGCAGGCGTGGGTAGCTTGTAAACGCATCATACCCGTGCTTGCAGGCATATGATCCACGCTTGCAAGCATCGGACCCGTGTTGCAAGCATAGGACATGTGCTTGCAAGCGTAGGTAGCTTCTAAACGCATTGGACTTTGCTTGCAGGCATAGGACCCACGCTTGCAAGCATCAGGCCCGTGCATATTATCAGCGGACCCGCCCATGATATTGACGAGGTTCTCGCACGGGTCCGACGCGTATAAGCACGGGTCCGCTGTACAATAGCGCGGGTCTCCTGCGTTTATTGATGAGGTTCTCGCACGGGTCCGCTGTATAATAGCAGGGGTCTCATGGGCGTCTACGCGAGAATCTCAACATATGCGATACGGTCCGCAGCTCTGCGTAAGGGTTTTATATTTTCAATATTCATACCATGTAATTAGCTAAAATATGTTATAATGACGTATAAATTAGGTTGTCATGAAGAGTCGATTTAGAGGCGACAAAGTTAATGATTGTCGTATTACGCTGACCTCGCTATACCCCGAGGCCAGCGAGTTGATAAGAAGGTGTCTTAACCACCATGAGTGGGAGGCATATAGGGCCGTGAGTGCGTTCGACCGACTTGCTAGTGCCGCGTCGAATTTTAATCTCTCGGCCCAGTTGTTGTCTTACCTCACCCAGAGGCAGACGACGTTGCACAACCGCGACGAGCTTTGGATTAATGTTGGCAACAAACCACTCTGATTTTCAAAATCGAAGTATTGCCTAATCATCGGGCTCAAGTTTGCAGCCGAGCTACCGTAAGTGTACCCTAATGCAGCTTTCTTCGAAAGACATTTTCCCGGCACTTCCCAAGTTCGCATGTCGCATGTGAAGCATCGATTGGAGGAGTTGGCTGACGACGAGGAACGCGTGGACACTGACAAGTTGAAGTTGACAGACGTCTACTTCGCCACCGCAGTCTTGCTGCCTCGACTCTCAAAGAAGGATACTATCGTCAGTTCTTGGGTCCTTCAGCTTGTCGAAGACGTGGCTTTCTCCCAATTTCCTTGGGGCAGCGTGACTTTCAAGGAGGTCATGCGGGCCGTAAAACAAATCTACGGAAGAGGACGGATGGGGCGAACGCAAAAAGCAGTTGGCTGATCATTGGGTTCGTACAGCTACTTCAGGTGATTCTAATTAAGCTTTGCCATATCTTGATTTAATTTATAAATAATTGATAATATTATTTCGTTATTTGTCTTTAGATACTAGCATACGAGTGCATATCGGGGTTGCACATAAGTTTACGGGGCGCAGAGAAGAAGATTTTACGCCACGCATGTTGAGGTCGGTGACGAACGATTATCGCAAGGGATGTCCAAAGCTGGAGGCGGTCGTAGTTGTCGCCCACGGGTCCCCTGTACGAGGGTTGTTAGTGCCATCGGCGGACGAGTTGGAGGCGGAGTACTTTCCGAACATCGTCTTTGACGTTGGGGTAGCGCACGAGCTATTCGACCGTGTGACGGGCCTACTCCAGGAAGGAGTGGATGTTAGGTGTTCCCGTCACGGGGCGGAAGGAGATCACAATGAGTGCGTTGCGATCCAACAGAATTTCGATGCATAGGCCATCCCCTAGATCTCGAGTAGAGGCCACCGCGATGAAGATATGATGATGCCGCACGGCGACATCCCGAACCTCCATCGGTGTACGGATTTCATGAACCGATGCCTCCACCAACGGGACCATCACGTGGTTATGGAGGCGCTTCGGAGACAGTGTTCGAGGAATTTTCGGGTCGTGTGGACTAAAACTGTACGGACGTGTTTGGGCGATTCGACGAACTTGGTACTGCCCTCTCACAGTTATAAAACGAAGAGGCTCGACGGTGGGAGACGAATGAGAGAAGGTGGGGGGACGAATGAGAGCCGATGGGATGTGTACGGCAATCGTTGGAGCCTGATGCAATCGTCGGGTGAAAGCATCAGAGGGTTGGAGAACTCGTTTCAGGAGCTACGGAATGACCTGACGAGTAGATTGTTTGGTGGATCGCGCACTCTGCTTGCCGAACCGGCTCATTGTAAGTTTTTTATACTTATTTTCTTACTTAGTTGGGTAAATTACTTATCAGTTGCTATTTACGATGTAGATGACGATTCGAGCGGGTTGGTGGTGGATCACACACTACACATGCCGAATCCCCTTATGGTTAATTTTTATACTTAGTGTGACTGTGAATATATTATATACTTATTTTTTAAATTACTTGTATAGATCACGATGAGAGATGGACCGACACCATGGGATCGAGAGTCCGAGTCAGGACGCATAAGACGGTCACAGTTCGTTCGAATAGGAGCATCCCCGTTGGAAATATTATGTCCAACCGGAATGGACAGGCGAAGAGGCAGAGAGAACGGAAGAGGTGGATCCATCGTCTTGGAGGGGCAGTTACGATGTCAGGTTTCAGCAATATTGTAAAATTCGTTAGGCGCTAGTTAGATGCCCGTGGAGGGCGTAGCGCCTAGACTGCCTAGGTGTGACCTAGGCGGTCTCTAGGCGAAAATTAGGCGGTCGTTATTTTTTATTAATTTTTATTTACCAAATATACAAAAAATTTATTAAAGTAAATGTACATCAAATATGTCTAAAAATTCTAATAAATGATGTCATTCTTAACAATGCAACAACAACAACATTAGTATAAAAGACTGTAAGTAATGTTTTAAAAATATGTTGGATCCTATTTTTTTTAGTTTATATATATTTTATTTAATTGTTTGGCCCCTTTCTTATAAAAACAATTTATATCTTTTAATAGTTAAGTTCTTTTTGTTAAGTATTTAATGAATGTTCAATAAATAAACATATATATCTATTTCGTTTTTATTTTATTTTTCCAAATAAACACTTGATATAATAATTTAATATAGGTCTTACAATTGAAGCTGAAATGTATTCTATATATCAAGTCGCTTTAGATTCCACAGCCTAGCCCCAAATTGGGCTTAAAGTGGGCCATTTTAAGTTTAAAAATTTTTAGGTCGGCTTTAGCGGGCTTTATTAAAATTAATTAGTTGACCGTTAATCGTCCGATTAGTCCAATTTTTGGCCGATTAGTCATTATGACGATTAGTGGGCCGTTTAGGCTATAGTCGCCTCGGCAGGTAGCTGACTAGCGCCTAGCCGGCGCCTAGACCGAGTTTTACAACAATGGGGTTCAGGAGGTCGACACGGATGTCGAGGCTCAGGAGGCCAAGGTTTGCATCGCCGAGACTCATATTGTCGAGGCTCAGGAGGTCGAGCCTTAGGTCGATACGCGCGCCGAGGCGGCAGACAAAGGAAAGGGCGTCATGAAGGAGAATACCCCTGGGCGGCCGAAGAAGCCATCGAAGTACCACCTGTCGCTGTTCAAAGATTTCCCGCCGACGACTATAGTCCAACCTCCAAAGCTTTCGGTGTTCGAGCAACATACAAAAACACGACCCTCGGTGGCACCTAAACCTTGCGACTGAAGGTATTCACTCGATGATGGTATGTATGAATTTACCAAATGCTGTTTTGCTTACTTGAATATCTTCAATAACGGTCTATATTTTACTGTAGCGCGTTGATGAATCTATCTCTGGGATCCTCGAGATGCAGAGAGCTAGCAAATCGAGCACACACACAGTGGCGTCCATGCCCCAGAGCTTTAAAGAAGCAAGTCTATGAGCGAGAGGTAAGTATCACTCACTGACAGCGCACCCGAAAGGCTCAAGCTATGGCTCCCGTATGCCAAGGGAGAAGATGAAATGTGGACGAACACGTCCTGAGATATAGAGACCCACATTGCCATCCTCGTCCGTACGCGAAGCCATTGGGGTGTTGTTCGTGGTTGATAAAGCAGCGCAAATGTTCACGATTTACGACTCGGATCCAGCTCCTGACCGGGACATGCGCTATATCGAGTGTGATATCCATAATCTTCATATCGTGGTCCCGAAGTTTTTCAAGCAGCTGAAGGTAATAAAACGCGTGTACAAGGGCAAGAGCTGACCAGTTACGTGGTGTCAGGAATTCAGAAGAAAACATTCATCAGTTTTCATGAATGCTCCATTTTATTTATTGTTCGCATTTTCTTGGCAATGTTGCGGGCGGCGATATCGCTTATGGCGCTAAAGGACGACGTCTCCCGCCTGACACAAATTCATATGAGGGATTTTAGAAAATACCTCGCCATTTCTATTTTCAAGAACGATTGAGACACTTTTAGTGTTGTTTGTATTTTTAGTGTTGATAATAATTTTTGGAATATTAATTTTCTGTGTTGAATTTTATTTTTTGTATTGAATATGCTTTTTCTGTGTTGAATATTGAAACGTGGTGTGATTTAACATGTGACTGAGAAAATACTTTACACCAAATAATTATTCAATTATTGGTACGACTCAATAAGCGAACGTGATCAAACTAAATTGGCAGAAGATCCGTTCATATACGCTAGGGACCCGACATCAGTGCACGGGACCCGTCCATAAGCACACATGTTATCGGCGCGATACCACGACCAAAGCTAGTTCGATCTGACTCACCTTCGTCAGATTAGTATATCCACGTGTTAAAGCTTCAGTCATGTCACGCGTGAGGACGTGTTGAGATTTTATTTTATATGAGAGGTCCGTTTTAAATTATAGGGCCCCGTTCTTCGAATATATGAAGCCAAAATTGATATCATAAATACAATGTAATATATATTGTAATTTTTTTGGCCTCGTGTTTAACTTAGAGGATATCAGCCCGTAAAATAGTAATTTAAAGGCCACTTAAGATACATTGGACCATAAACGGGTCCTAAATTTTTTTATGACCCCATGAAATGGTCAGGATGCACATGCCCAATCCAACACTGATTATCTCACATTGAATAAATCAAAGTTATATAATCAAGATGAAACATTACCAATTATCAGTTAGTTTTAAGTTGTAGCGTTCTTCAACTTTTAAGGATTTTCGAATGAAGCCCTCAATTTCTAATAGTATACAATACAGACTATTGCTTTACTTTGCCTTTTGTGTATTTATGTCGAAACATGTTTTAACAGACCATCGGGCCGGGCCAGAAACTCCACTCGGCCCGAGAAAGCCATATAACATGTACTTGCAACTTAAATCATTCCTCGTGATAAAAATAAAAACAGAGCTCAAAAAATACAGTTGTGAATGTGATTACTTACTCAAAGAAGATGCTGCCAATTAATATGAATAACATAGCTGCTTACTTACTGTTTAAAGAAACAACAAAAATTCATCGCCGTCTCACCTCACGATAAATCTTATTCTTCTTCTTTTTCTTAGCGGTGTCGTTCGACGGCAATAATTAGTTGTAGGTCGTTCTTGATTTCGGGCGTCGATGATGATGATGGGCTCCTCCGTGATTTCGCCAGCTGGCGATATCGGACTCATCTGCCTGATTATTCGTTATTTCCATGAAGCTTGTTTTGTTTTGCAAGGAGAGTATGTATGGGATATATTTTATGCATTCATTATATTGCTCCGCGTATGTATGTATTTATACTACACTGAATAGAACAAGGCACAGCACAGGCAAATGGGGATAACGAAATATTATAATATTGAGTCTCCATTATAATTAATATTTGAACTTCCAAAGACTTAGTGTCGCTTGAAAATGACATCTTATTGAGTCTCCATTATTAGCAGGGCGAGCATCGAACGACAATGACATCTTAGTAGCAGGGCCTTAACTTTTTATTTTTTCAAGGATGTAGAAAAATAATTATGATAGCATATAGTTGGAATAGAAAATTAATTAAGGCGTATTTAAAGTTAAGTGCCCAAAGGTAAAAAAAATTATCCTTTTAGTCTATTGTCCGACAAATTATATAATAATATATATATTATATATATATTACTAGTTGAATAAAGTTTTTTACGGATTATCACCATTTTCGTATCTTTTTATGTATACCACTCTCTCGCTCTAGATTTTTTCTTTCTTTCTTGGTCTTAATCTGAGGAAGTACGTCGGTATATTGATAGATTGATAGGTGATAAGGGAAAAGGCAATAAATTAGCAGTTTGTGCATGTAGTTTAGAGAGAGAGAGAGAGAGGAGAGGTTTTTAATGCGATTTATTTCATTCCAAAACGAACTATAACTCGTTCAAAATTCTTTAAATCAATTAATGGTCGAGAGATTTATTTTCGGGCTAGAGTAGAGACAATGATGACAATGAGGAGTGATTATGGGACGTTTGGATTTCTTAAGAGGGGGATAAAATGTACATGAAAATTCATTTGAAAGAAATGTAATAGTAAGGTTTTCTCTTTCTTAGTTGTTTGGAAGATTATTTTGCAGCAGGTAAAAGTAAGATTACAATATTATAAAATTTCTCCCAACTTAGATGGGCAGTTTTTGTAAGAAGGAAAAAAGAATCATTGCGGCGAGCTGATTTAATGTAGTAGGTGTAGTATGGTTAATTCTACTGCGACTGAATATCTTCTTTCTTTTATTTTGTGTTTGTTAGATGTATTGGTTGTTTTAATGCATTACATTGCTCCGTGTGTGCAATGTGTATTGTTTATACTAGACTTTTGCGAGTCAACATAAGATGTTGCACACATATCTTGTGGGCAGTGAAAAGGAAAAAGGAGGTGGGCGACGAAATATAATATTAAATCTCCATTATAATATTTCAATCACCAAAGTCCAGCCGCTTGAAAGTGACATCTTGTGCAGGGACAAAGGATATTAGGGAGATTTCACGAAGGGAAACTAGACGGAATCAAACTTCACATGACATGACCGTTCAAATAAATAGATTAGTATTTTTAAGGACGTAGAAAAAACGTATAATTTATAATTGGAATAGAGAAAAAAAGTTAAAGTATAAAATGGCAAAATTGAGTTATGTGATGGTAACATTTCGTTAGGATAGACATACCAATTGACCTCTTCCTATATATCAACCATTTTATTAACTAGCATTTCAGTACATTCCATACATGTGATATATTATATTATTTTACATTTAAGTATTTTAAATTAAATTATAATTTAATTATATTAATTTTTACACATAAGAAAATTGATTTAATGATATAATTGCAACTATTAACAATATTAGAGTAAAATTGAAATTATAATTGGCACAACAATTTAATTAAAGGTAGTTTTTTCTGTAAGGGTCGGACAATTAACAAAATATATAAATCATTTATGAAATGTCTAAAATACAAGGGTAAATGTAAGGGTCGGACAGTTATAAAATATATAAATCATTTATGAAATATCTAAAATAGAGGGTAAACGTGACAATATATAAATGTAAGGTAATGGGTGGTTTCTTATTTTTTATTTTATGTAATTATTAATTTGTGAAAAATTCTGATTGGCCGATTGATACACCAATTTAGCGATTTTAACTCCTGAGCATTAATATAAGATTATAGATAGATAGCTGTGAAAGGATGGCCTTAAACTCCATTTGGTATGTATCTTTTATATTTAAATTTCACCCATCTATTTTTATTAATCGGAATTTTATCTTTAATTTTCTATATTTTGCTTTTTATAAAAAACTTATACATATACATATTAAACTTAAATTATGTATCTATCAATATTTCAAATTATTTATAGATATAATATTATATTATAGCACAGGCGTTATTAGATTGCGCAAAAATATTAGTATATATAGTCATTAATTTACACACACACGCGCGCACCACACACACACACACACACATATATATATATTATATATACTATCTATACTATTTTATTAAGCGCAAGCGCTTGCTATAAATAATTCAATTAGTCTGTCAATTGAGTCTAATAAAATTTTTAAATGAAAAGAAAATCACCCACTAACTTTACTTACTATTTTAGTTAATTATTAACTTACTAATTTTAATTAATTATAATTCTACCTTTAATTTAATAATTAATTGACTTTCCATACTCATTTGTGTGCATAATACTAGTATATACTAGTCTAAATTGCACACTTACGTATGTGCTGTGAATAATAATTACTATAATAGAAGCGTAAATATGTCAATATAATAGTGCAATCAGTTTTCTTTTAATTAAATAATATTATATTTAATGTGTTCTAATTGACAGCGAAATCTTATGGTTTATCCTGACCCCTTACCCTTAATAAAATACTAGTACTTTTCGCATAAATGTAGTATAATACAATCAATAGAAAAAATTAGTAAGTTATATAAGAAGCGTTCACTTAATTAAATTTACAAGTAGAAGGACTAAATTGTAAATAAGTTGACAGATCAATTTTGGCAGTTTATAACACACCAATTATATAAACTAGTATATTGAGCACATCACAATGTATGTGCAACTTTGTTACGTTATTTTATATTATTATATTATTAATTAAGTTAATTTAAAATTTAGGATAAAATTGTAATAAAATAAAATAATAAGGTAAAATTGTAAAAATACAACTTGAATTGACAGACCAAAAAGCAGTTTATCCACACCCCTCTCCTTTAATATAATAGTATAGATGTATAGATAGTATATACCCCGTGTGATCTAAATCCTAGTTATCAATGTAGAGGAGAGTGGAAATTGGTGTCGCTGCAAGTAACCTAGACAATTCATACCAAAATGTGTTAATCATATTGTAACAACCTGTCCCATACCGGGTGTCACTGTAGCATCGGTCCCTACCGGGACCTGTGGGTTGGGCCCACCACACTCCGACTGATAGTCTGACCCCACTGTACCACCATTTAACCTTTCACTCACACCTGAGCAAACTTCCCAGGGGGTGACCCATCCCAAGATTGCTTCAAGTCAAGCACGCTTAACTTTGAAGTTCTTTCGGATGGACTCCAGAAAAGGTAGGTCGACCTTGGTGATACGAGTAGTACTATCAATTCACTTATACAATTCTTAGCCTGACACGCCCATACATTGTCAGTCTCAGGATCCCCTCTCATTCGGGTGTCGGATCGTTTCATTCATGTACCCCTTTGCCTAGAAGCCTGCCAGAGCCGCTCCTTGTCCGTGCACTTCTCTGGCACCAGCGATCACTCCCCGCCCTCATCGGCCCCGGGCGTCACATGCCCACCAGCTTCCACCTGGTTCGTCCCCGAACCAACACCGTACTGCGAGAGGTTGTGCTCTGGTACCACCTGTAACAACCCGTCCCATATCGGGTGTCACTGTAGCATCGGTCCCTACCGGGACCTGTGGGGTTGGCCCACCACACTCCGACTGATAGTCTGGCTCCACTGTACCACCATTTAACCTTTCAGTTTGCTTCGTCCTCGCTCACACGCACCCTGGGCAAACTTCCCTGGGGTCACCCATCCCCAGATTGCTTCAAGTCAGCACGCTTAACTTTGAAGTTCTTTTGGATGGACTCCCGAGAAGGTAGGTCGACCTTGGTGATATGAGTAGTACTATCAATTCTCTTATACGATTCTTAGCCTGACACGCCCATACATTGTCAGTCTCAGGATCCCCTCTCATTCGGGTGTCGGATCGGTTCATTCATGGACCCCTTTGCCTAGAAGCCTGCCAGGAGCCGCTCCTTGTCCGTGCACCTCTCTGGCACCGGCGATCACTCTCCGCCCTCATCGGCCCCGGGCGTCACACATATGAATACAAAAATAAATACTAAAATTACCAACTCAACTCCTTCAAACACATTTCATAGAAAAGTTATGCCATATAGAAAATTCCCAGAAAACAGTGGTAAGTTATTCATGTTGGTCCCACCAACCAAAGTCCCTTTAGATTGGCCGAGAAGTTATAGAAAAAGCTATAGAAGAGTTGGATAAAGAATAAGACTAAGACATAAACATAAAACATACATACGCATACACATGCTCCTCAAACAAAAGCTGCCATAACTGAAATCATTGTTCTTCACATATCTAAAATCCAGCGCCAAGCAATAAATAAATCCAAACAACGCCTGTTTCGATACTATTCAGAGTTAACAGATTCATATCATTCATACATAGCACAGAAAATACAAGTCAAAACTATTCACACCATCAAACACTTGGCTCGTTATTTCATCACTCAACAACTAGGAAGGAACAGCTCCAGGCACTAAAGGCAAAGAAGAAGAAGCATCATCATCATCATCATCCTCCTCCTCCGAGGAATCTACTGCTCCTCGCTCTCAACAACTTTTTCGTCCACAAAATCATTTTTGAACACGTCGTAATTCGTCGTCTCCATAGGCTTAAAAGGCCGTTCGCCGAGAACCCTAACCATTTTTTAACACGTCGATCAACGGAGCTAAAAGACGTCAATGTCATTACCAGGTTGTCTCGGACTAGATATTAACAACGATAGCATAATGTTTTTCTCTTCATAGAAAGCCACGGAGGGAGATTGTATATACAGAGCAAACTGGCCATGTACTGTGACGGCTACTCATGTCACCGTGTGGGTGTATCCCATCAGTGCAAAGCCCTAACCTAAGATTTCGTAGCTCAGCTCCAAATGCAGGAAAAAGCGTATCAATATTCCTCCACCGAGGGGAATCCGCAGAATGTCTCAATTTACCATCATTTTTTCGTTCTTCATCGTGCCATCTTAGCATTTTAGCTTCGTCTGCGTTGGTGAATGATAAACGTATTTTAATACGTTTATTGTTGTATTTATTGGGTTATAATAGAGTATTTTTGGTCATTCCCTGCATTTCATGCCTCTATTTACACCTATTTAAATATTGTAGGACCTTCGAACGGTTATATTGAGTGAAAAGGAACGAAAACGAGGCGAAAAACGACGCAAAATGGCCAAGTATGAAGCTGCCAGGAACGAGTCACGACCGTGAACGCCTTGCAAGATGCCGTGATAAAGGGCAGTAAGCTAAGTAAGCATAAATCTCAAGAGTCACGGCCGTGACACCTAGGGAATAAGCCGTGAATCGCGACAGAATCAACACAACTCACTGCTGGGACAAATCACGGCCGTGAATCCCTTGCGAGAGACCTAAACCGAGGCAGAAAAGGAAACTTCAGAAGGCCACGGCCGTGAATGCGCTTGCAAGAAGCCGTGAACTGAGGCAGAAAGTTCAACGAAGGAAATTGCATGATGTTACGGCCGTGACTGTCGAAGCTAGAGGCCGTGACTCACTCCAGAAAGTCAATATTTAGGGTTTAAGCCGCCGTCACGGCCGTGACTCCTATTGTACGAGGCCGTGAAGGGTTTAGCAAGGACGAAAAGTCAGCCTTAATGCGTAGTTCACGGCCGTGAGGGCCCGTGAAATGGCCGTGAACGTGCCAAATTTCAGGGTTTTGGCCCAAATTCGAAGCATAAAAAGGAGTTCTTCTCATAACTCAAGGACAGCTCCATAGGAACGAAAACTTAGAGAAAAGGAGAGGAGGAAGAACACTAGAAGTAGCCCCGTGATTCGAAGAAGCTCAAGGGACGATCCAACAACGAAGCCACACGCCTGGTCGATCGAGGAACGAGAGCTCTATCTCAGAAACGCCATATTCACTTCTTAGGGAAGTTTTTTGAGTTCTCTATCCTTGTTACCTTTGAATCTCGTTGTTGTTTTGCCTAATATGAGTAGCTAATCCTCTTGTGTGTTTGGGAGTAGATGAACGTTGGATTATGTCGTAGTTAAGGCGTAGGATAATCATGAACACGTGTATTCGACTGTTCATCGTTCTATGATATTGCTTCTTTGTCTCAATATGTCTATGTGTTGATATGAATGTGTGGTACATCGTTTAGGGGGACAGCTAAATAACGATTAGGCCGTTCATAGACGTTAGGATTCGAATATAGGGCGACAGCAAATATTCGATCCTCGCCGTCTAGTAATCGCTAAACTTAGATTCCCACGAACGTTTAGGGCGACAACAAATCCGTGAGTGGGAAGGAAATTACTGTGATTTAGTCGATAATCACGTAGGAGTGATATTCCGTAGCCTTAGCCGACAGCACCCAGCGGAATTCGAACCCCGAACACATATTTGTCATCTTAAGTCACTCGTATTATTTCTAGTTGTACTTCCTTAATCTTCCAATCCTTTAAGTTGCTCTGTTAAATTAGTTCGTAGTATAAACAAATCCTGCTATTTTATAGGCTAAATATCGAGTCGATAGGTTAATACTAGTATTCATTTTATTCCTCGTGTTCGATACTCGGATATTCACTATAGCTATATTACAAACGACAGGTACACTGCCTATCGCACGTGATTCTAGTTATAATATTTTGTTTTAATTATTACTTGACGTACTCGCACGAACCTTTATTTAAACATACACGCACACAATCAAGTTTTTGGCGCCGTTGCCGGAAAGTAGATTGATATTAGGTACACCCTAGTTCGGTAATTTAGCTAATTTATTTACATTTTCTCAGTTTTTCGTTAATTGCGTTATTGTTTCCTGCATCATTATTAGTCTCGTTACCTTTTCGACGTATTTATTTAGTTCTTAGCTAAATTCAGTTTCGTTTATTGAAGGTACGGTTCAGCGGTGAATGACCCGAAGCCACCCATCGGTCCAATCGTTGAAGGAGATCCAGATTTCGAGCAAAAGTTACGAAGACAACTCAGATACAATTCCGAGGGCACGGCGAGTAACTATCAAGAAGCTCTAGTAAGCTACTCAGAGGACAACTCTCAGGAGTCGGCAGAGAATTCTCGAACAGAGGCATCTGTAGACGGTCGAGAGACAGAAGTCGAGATGGCTGACCGCAGAGTGCCCGTCCACCAAGACCAAGAGGAAGAACAATCTCTACAAGATCTACTCAAGAGCGCTTCCCTAGAAGGTACCGAATCGGCGATCGTTATTCCACCGATCGAAAATAATAATTTCGATTTGAAGCATGCTTGGCTTCAAATGATCTTTCCGACGGCTCAATTTGAGGGGAACCCTGATGATGATCCATACTCCCACCTGAAGGCCTTTTTAACAGGACACCATCAAGATTAACGGAGTACCAAGTGACGCGATCAAGCTGATGTTGTTTCCATTCTCACTCAAGTACAGGGCGAATGACTGGTTGGAGATGCTACCGCCTAGATCAATCACTATGTGAGAAGAGCTGCGGGCAGCATTCATCGGCCATTACTTCCCATTGTCAAAGGTGTTAAGATTGAAGACGGAGATCTCTCTTTTTCACCAGAAGGATTCAGAGAATCTTTACGAGGTGTGGGAGAGGTACAAGTCCCTCTTGAAGAAGTGCCCACAACACGGGATGTCGAAGGCCGCCATGATCAATCGATTTCACGAAGGCCTCAATAATCAAACCGTTCATATGCTAGACGGAGCCACGGGAGGAGGGCTTGTGAAGCTTAATGCCACAGACGCCTGGAATCTAATCGAAGACTACTCAAGAACAGCTTCATGAGAGGCAATACGAGGATAAAGACTCCAGGAGTGTTTGGGGTGAGCGAGGAGACCGCTACAAATGCCAAGTTCGAGGCGCTGCAACAATAGATTGCAACTACTAATTCCCAGCTCCAGACGGTGATCAACACACTACTTCCAAAGGCCGGGCAAACACATCCCGTACATGCCGTGATGCAAGCCCATCACCTCAGAAGCCGTACACACCACAGTGCGAGATTTGTGGCGTAGCTCATGAGACCTCAGAATGCCAATTAGGGCAGTCATTAGAGCACGTGGACTATATGGAAATTACCAAGGCCAGCGGAGTTTTCAACCTCGAGCGCATCCAAATTTAGCGTGGAAACAAAACCACCATGGGCAAGGGCCACCGGGATTCCAACCTATACCATCTGGTTTCCAAGGAGGAACGTGACGTCCGTATCAGAACGCGTCTGCGGGGTCGGGATATGATGAAGACGCTCCTCACAAATTTCACCAACACCACTCAAGCCCACGAGAGTCGAATGAATAAGATGGAGGAGTACATAGAAGTACGTGCCCAGAACACCGACGCCTCTATCAAGAAATTGGAGCAACAAGTGGGCCAGATGGCGAAGCAGTTGGCTGAGCGAACCCAGGGATCACTTCCGAGTTACACCGAGCCAAATCCTAAGGAATATTGCAAAGCAGACCCTGAGAAACGGAAGAGAGTTGCAAGAGGCACCCCCCAAAAAGAAGTCAATGATAAAGTTGAGGTCGAGATCCACGACGAGCCAGAAGTGGAGGTAAGCAAAGGACACGCTGTGAGAAGGCCGAAGCTGAGAAGAAAAAAATTGAGCCTGCAAAAGGAAAGGCAAAGGAGATCGAGCGACCACCGGTGAAGCCATACCAGCCAAAGATCCCCTACCCAGCTCGGCTGAAGAAAGACAGAGACGAGGTGCATTTCGGTAAATTTATGAACATGTGTAAAGAATTACATATTAATTTACCGTTTGTCGAAGCTATTACACAGATGCCCAGCTTCGCCAAGTTCTTGAAGAACCTATTGACGAACAGGAGGAAGCTCGAACATGTTTCCACGGTATGTCTACGAGGGAATGCTCGGCGATACTACAGAACAAGATGCCGAAGAAGCTCAAAGACCCAGGAAGTTTTACGATTCCCTGCCTTATAGGAGATTTAGTTGTTGAACCTGCTTTAGCTGATCTAGGAGCTAGAATAATTTAATGCCGTATTCCATGTTTAAGCGCTTAGGATTAGGTGAACCACGACCCACTAGGATGAGCCTTCAATTAGCTGATCGATCGTTAAAATATCCTAGAGGAGTTATTGAGGATGTCCTAGTTAAGGTAGGTAAATTCGTGATTCCCGCCGATTTTGTTATCTTAGATATGGAAGAGGGTGATAATGTCCCATTGATACTAGGTAGACCATTCTTAGCTACCGGTGAGACGATGATATGTTAGAAATGGGACGTTAACTTTGACGGTAGATGGCGAGAAGGTTACGTTCAATATGGCTGAATCGCTGAGGAGAGTAATGAGCATGACGATAAGTGCTACTACTTAGACGCTTTTGACCATGATTTTCTTTTTTCTGTGCAAGGTCTATCACAGGTTTCGAGCGAGGAGGACAGTAGAATGATTATGGCGATCGATGCGTGTGGGGAGAAAGTCGACGAGCCCATCATAGCTATTGACGAGAGCCGCGAAGAGGACAAGGAAAAGAGCTCGGTCGAGGAGCCACCAGTCCTCAAGTTGAAGCCGCTGCCCGACCACCTCGAGTATGCGTTCCTTGGCAGCAACGGAGGGCTACCAGTCATCATCTCATCGAGCCTCGACGACGGACAGACGGGCCAACTCTTGGACGTGTTGAGAGCCCATAAGAAGGCGATAGCGTGGAAGATTTCCGACATCAGGGGAATCAGTCCGAGTTACTGTACGCACAAGATTCTGATGGAGGACGAGTTAAAGCCGGTTGCCCAACGTCAAAGGCGACTTAATCCCAACATGAAGGACGTCGTGAAGAGGAGGTGATTAAGCTACTAGACGCGGGGATGATCTACCCTATCTCAGATAGCGCTTGGGTAAGTCCAGTCCAAGTGGTCCCGAAGAAGGGAGGAATGACGGTCATCACTAACGATAGAACGAATTGATTCCAACAATGACTGTGACCGGGTGGCGTGTTTGCATTGACTACAGAAAGTTGAACGACGCCACGAGAAAGGACCATTTCCCTTTACCTTTCATTGACCAAATGTTAGAAAAATTATCTGGTCATTCATTTTATTGCTTTCTTGATGGTTATCAGGATACCTGCATCCTATTGCGCCTGAGGACCAGGAGAAGACCACATTCACCTGCCCTTTCGGTACATTTGCGTATCGAAGGATGCCATTCGATCTATGCAATGCTCCAGCCACCTTCCAGCGATGTATGATGGCAATATTTGACGAGTTGGTAGGTGAGGTAATGGAGGTGTTTATGGATGATTTTTCTGTGTTTGGGTCATCATTCGATGTTTGTCTTGCTAATCTGAAGCTCGTACTCGCACGTTGCGAGGATACGAACTTGGCACTTAATTGGAAAAAGTGCCATTTCATGGTTCGAGAGGTATAGTGTTGGGACACAAGATTTCCTCTAAAGGAATCGAAGTGGACCGAGCTAAATTAGAGACAATAGAAAAATTACCTGTCTCATCGAACCTGAGATCAATTAGGAGTTTTCTAGGACATGCTGGGTTCTATCGTAGATTCATTAAGGATTTTTCCAAAATTGCTCATCCCATGTCTAGATTACTTGAGAAAGATGCTCCGTTGAGTTTAACGATGAATGCTTGCATGCTTTTAACTTGCTTAAGGAGCGATTGATCGCAGCACCTATTATGGTTGCCCCTGACTGGGGTTGCCATTTGAACTAATGGTGTGATGCGAGTGATTACGCAGTGGGAGCCGTGCTAGGGCAGCGCAAAGACAACCATTTCAGGCCGATTTACTACGCCAGTAAGACGTTACACGCAGCCCAAGCCAACTACACTACCACAGAAAATGAGCTTTTAGCTGTTGTGTTCGCCTTCGATAAATTCAGGTCATACCTTATTTTATCGAAAGTTATTGTTTTCACTGACTACTCTGCCCTTAAGTATTTACTAGCGAAGCCGGACGCCAAGCCTCGGCTGATCAGATGGATCTTACTCCTTCAAGAGTTCGATATAGAGATCCGAGACAAGAAAGGTGCAGAGAATCTGGCGGCGGATCACCTCTCTCGACTAGAGGAGTCCGAAATTATAACAAGGACGACAAAGCAATTCATGACACATTTCAGACGAGCACTTGTACGCAATACAAGTGGTAAGTGACGATATTCCTTGGTTTGCAGATTATGCTAATTATCTTGTCGCGAGGGTCCTTCCAAAAGGTATACAAGTCAGCAAAAGAAGAAATTCTTTTCTGACTTAAAGTATTATTTTTTGGGACGACCCGTATCTTTTCAGGCGATGTGCAGACCAGGTGATACGCCGATGTGTTGCCTCCCCTGAGACGACGAAGATTCTAGGGCATTGCCATAGCAGACCAACTGGAGGTCATTACGCAGCCAACCGAACAGCTCAGAAGGTACTGGAAAGCGGTTTCTATTGGCCTACGATTTCAGAGACGCCCAACGGTACGTTGACATTTGTGATCAATGTCAGCGCGCAGGTAATATCTCGAAGCGCGATGAAATGCCTCAGAATTTTATTTTAGTTTTGAGATTTTTTATGTTTGGGGTATAGACTTCATGGGTCCGTTTCCTAGCTCGTATAATAATAAGTACATTCTGGTGGCTGTAGACTATGTGTCTAAGTGGGCCGAGGTGCAAGCTTTACCCACGAACGATGCTAGGGTTGTTGTTCGATTTTTACGAGCGTTATTTTCACGATTTGGGGCACCTAGATGCATCATTAGTGATCGAGACACTCATTTCTACAACACTCAATTTTCACGTACACTAGAGCGTTATGGTGTTAGACACAGCTTATCCACCCCGCATCACCCTCAGGCTAGCGGTCAGGTAGAGGTAGTGAACCGCGAGTTAAAATGTATCCTAGAGAAAACTATAGACGGGAACCGTAAGGAGTGGGCGAATAAGCTTAATGATGCACTTTGGGCGTATAGGACTGCGTATAAGACACCAATAGGCACTACACCGTATAGATTGGTCTACGGGAAGGTATGTCACCTCCCATAGAAATCGAGCACAAAGCCTATTGGGCAATCAAGTCATTGGACATGGATTTGGGGAAAGCCGGCGGAAAGCGACAACTTCAAATTAATGAGCTAGACGAGTGGCGTTTATCAGCTTATGATAAAGCTAGAATGTATAAGGAGCGTTCAAAAGCCTACCATGATAGCAAACTTAGGCACATACGAGAATTTTAAGACGGGGACCAAGTCCTCCTCTTTAATTCTCGACTTAGGCTTTATCCTGGCAAGCTTAGATCACGTTGGTCAGGACCGTTCACTGTTACTCGTGTTTTACCGTACGGTACTGTTGAGATTTCAGGTATGGGACAGGGTACTTTCAAGGTGAACGGGCATCGGTTTGAAGCATTACCATGGAGGCGAGGAAGACTTGAGCGACAAGGAGGTATTGTACCTCGACTTCCAGCCAGCATAAGAGCGTATGAGGTACGTCAGGCTGAGACGTTAAAAGAAGCGCTTCTTGGGAGGCACCCAGGTATTTTCATTTATGTTTTAGGCATTTATAAAAAAAGAATTTAATAATCTAAAAATAATAACAATAATAACATAAAAATTTTAAATAATATTAAATTTATTGCGAATATTGAGGATGGTCACAACGCAGAGTCTAGAGACGAGATAGGAACGATAGTTTACTTCATAAGATGGTTACAATACCATTACAACGTGTGAAGGTCCACACAAAAGCAAATTAAAACTGCGAATAACACAAAAGACAGAACAATAGTTTAGTTTGCTTCATAAGGGCGGTTACACACACTGCACCTTGTGATAACCCAACACACAAAACAAGTAAAAATCCAAACAAACCAAAAGAAGAGCAAGGTAGAGTGATAGCATATCTAAAGCATGACGAATCCTTGCATATTCTTCACTTTCATTCTCACGGTCTTGCTGCTGTCCCCAATTCATAGTGGCTCTAACTCTGGAACTCGAAAATAAGATTGTTGAAGACGTGGGATTTATCGTAGATGATGATATTGTGTTATTCTACCAATGTCTATTTATAGGCATGAATGGCACAAAAATATCATTATCATACCGGCAAGTCCATTAATGATACAGACGAATTTTTGACTTGAGGATTTGACGCCGCGTGAGAAAGTGATATTTCCTTTGTCGATTATCCTTTTTCCTCGCGCAAATTGCTCTCGAAAAAATTCGTCGATTGCGTGTCAATCATCGTTAAAATATATTTTAAATAATATACTTAGAATATTTTAAAAAAATAATGATAATAATAAAAAGAATATAATATAAAAAAATTATATTCACGGCCAACTCTCTGAGAAGCCACGGCCGTGAATAAGAACAAGGACAACTTCCAGGTTTTCTGCCACGATTCACGGCCACTCTCATCGGACTCACGGCCGTGAACAAATATTGTTCGCCCTCTGCCGCAATTCACGGCCATAAGCCTATCCACTCACGGCCGTGAGTTTTACGACCACAATCCATGTCGTCACTGCCTCAAGTCACGCCAGATTCTTATACCTCACGGCCGTGACACATGTGGGAAATGAAAAATAAAAAAATTTAAATTAAAAAATGAAAAAAAAAAAAATAAAAAATAAAAAATAATAAAATAAAATAAAATAATAATAGTAATAATACACAAAAAAAGTAATAATAATAATAAAAAACATAATAATAAAAAAATATAACCAAAATAATAATAATATTAATAAAAAATTATTAATATATAGTCACGGCCCGTGCTCAGCAGTCACGGCTGTGACGTAAGCGGGCTTAACTCACTGCCTGAAGTCACGGCCCAAGACCATCTAGTCACGACCGTAACTGGTGAACGAAAATGGCTTCCTGCTTCAATCACGGCCTGTGTATTGATACTCACGGCCGTGAAGGTGCTACTTTTGCCTTTTAAATCTCATTTCAATCACAACCTCGCTCCTTCACTCTCTCTCTCTCTCTCTATCTCTCTCACGACCTAATCACTCAAAACAATCGAACAACCGTCCACTTTCGACCACATCCAGCCGCTGCAAACCACTGTCCACCGTCGACGAATTCCTGCGAACCCACAAATAACCACACCTTCTAAGATTTAATCGATTAAGCTCAAAAGGTATCCAAATTTTACCCCATGTCATTTCGACTTCCAGATTTTCGTTGCACATTGCTAATTGATTGGTATGAGAATGTTATTCATGGTATTTTATGAGCCGTGCTTACTTTGGGTTTATTTAATTACGTGATTTTGCGATTGAATTTCGTTTCTTACGATGAACCCTAATTTTTGAAATTGGGGCTTTTGCAATTTGGATCTAATTTGGTATTCGTCTTGTGCTTTTATGGTTGGACACATGATAATCACATCTTGGGAATTTTTAATTTGTTGATTTCATGCGTTAATTTCGAT